>MJUT01032397.1:1090709-1107340 GCA_002080005.1 Gigantidas platifrons
CTGAAAACATTAAATTTTGTTTTATTCTTTATAATATTATATCTATAGGAGACAACGGTATTGTATTTTAGGATTTAAGCTGTATAAAGCGTATATTTTACTGTTGCAAATTGTGTTTTCGTCGGCGCGTCAGCGGTGACGGAAAACGTTTATTTGCGACATTAAATTTTGTATTATCCCCGAAAATCCTTAAATACATTACGGTTATCTCAATTTTAAAGCAACTTTACAAAAATGTCGTATATTTACGTAAGTCTGGTATGCAGCTGTGTCTCGTCGATGCAATTTGTTCCCACCGTAAACCGTCGTTCAATAATATTTGCGTTTCGAACATATAATTGCATTATAATGTGTGATGATCTCCAAAGGAGTGGAATACTTTATAAACATGCAAATAAATTCATGTACACTCGTTACTCACGTTTTCATTCTTTCCATGTATGATAACTTTGTTGATGGAAGATCATCCAAATATTATTTCCTATTTCATTTGTTATAATTGTATTTTAAAAGGTGTTTCAACTTGCGCTTCCAAATAGAAATATTTCAAATAGTCTTGAAATTTTATTCTTTTTCAAACTTCAAATGAAAAAGATTGATAGCATCCTACTAAATTATGTACTAGTAAATATAATATATTTCGATAACATATACAAAAAACTCGTTCATTATATTAATTATATATTTCATGTGCTAATAAATTCCTTGATTTTCTGTTTGTGTTAAGTATCTTTAAATTTTTATTGTTTCGTTAAGTTCTTGTAGTTTCTTATGCATAAATAGCATGCCACAATCACATCTTCTTTGAAGTCCGTAACAATACTTATGTAAGTCCATATTGAAAAGTAAGTAACATATCTATTAGAAAACAGTAGCGTTTCTATTGAAAAGAAGTAGCATTACACAAAACGACTATATTGAAAAGTAGTAGCGTCGAAATTTTCACACATATTCTATAACAGTCTATTATTGATTAATTATGCATTACTGATGTAAAATTCTACATTTAAGATTTAGTTTTACATTCAAATTAACATATAAAATAGTAAAATACTCACTTTGTAGGCTTTAATGTATAATCGTGCTATATTTTCCTACCGACCATTCGTGATTTCCAATATACAGGTAAGTTTGCGGTATGCTGATGATGAAATTAAACCAAACAACCACCGATAGAGATAGTATTAAACCCGGAACGAATATATACCAACTTCAAGTCTGATTAGATATAATATTTTGGATAAAAGCTGAAAATACATATTTCGTCTGCAATGTTTACAATGTTCTATTAGAAAATTTAGCCCGTTCATATTCGAAAAGTTCTTCTCGACTAGCACTATGCATAGACTGAAACCTATATCTTATTACTTCAGCAACCTGTTTACAAAGGGTACCTGTATGTATAGGGATCAAACTTTGTGTGACACCTATTAACAACATCCATAGACATTTTTATTTCAATTGCTTTGCAGCTAGAGTTCTAGATACACGAGATGTGTCTGTCGTAGACCAGCAACAGGTGTCAGCTGTGAAGTTCATCGACACCGACGAAATACTACAGGTGATGTATGACAATGACATATTTGTACTAATAATTATTGCAATTATCGTTTATTGGAAAATGATTTCGCACCTTATGTCACAATACATTTATTGCATATGATTGCTTATAAATTAAGGAAGCAGGTTATCTCGATATTAACTTGTATTTCTGGAATGACATCCGTTTCTGTGAAAATGATGCAAATTACACAAGTTATTAACTCAGTCTCGCATACTATCAGTGGTATCAAATTTCAAATATCGAAGCAAAATTGTTGTATTCTAATTAAACTTATGCAAATAGTAATCATATGGTTATTGATGTAAATGAATATATCGTATGTAATAAAATTGATATAGTTATCAATGTTGTGATTTAGAATTTCATTAGCCACTTCCATCCCGTCACTATTTATCCAAAGACAGGACCTAGATATCTGTTGGGGTCTATCATTTTCTCCTTTTGTATTATGGAGGCTTTCTTAGAAGCGATGCTTGTTGTTCCGGTTGATTGTATTGCCGATAGTTTGCTTTGAAAGCGTTAAGTTGTTGGGCTACATTTTAATTACGAGGTTGCATATAACCAATAAATATCGTATTCAATATAAAACAAGGTATTTTCTTTTGTAAATCATAAAAACATTTATTTTCAGTGAACTTTCCGTTTCAGTTATCGTAATAAAAATAAAAACTTTGATATCAAATGTAGTAAGCACGATGTGTTTCTGACATAACCTTCATCGGTCATGATCAAAACCGAAAGATTGGTAAGCCATATAACTTAAAGGTGTTTGGCAGCAATAAAACCAAAGGGCCTACACAAGATAAGCCCAAATCAGCTATGGTTACATATGCTTGAAGTAGGAGGGCATATCATACCATAACGTACATATTCAATAAATGCATATTATGGCAAAATATAAATATAATTTGTACCAGCTTTAGAAATAGCCTGTTTTGCAGCGAGTGCAAATACATTTAGCTTTCCGACCATGTACTTATATTGTGTGTATCCTGCAATGTCAAAATGTCCAAAAACAACAGCCACGTTTGACTGAAGAGCAGAAACAAGTGTCGTTCATATGGTGTTCTCTGTCACCCCCTTAAAAGTCGTCGTGGGCGTGAGTGATCGTATGATCGCTTGATGTACTTCCTTTGCAATCAAAGACTATCACTACTAGCGTTGTCAGTTCGAATCTCGCTCATGTGGAAGTGTATTCGATACAACAGTATGTGATTAAGTTTAGCAGTGACGTGCGGCAGGCCGGTGGTTTTCTCCAGGCATTTTTGTTTCCTCCACCAATAAAACTTATTGCCACGATATAACTGAAAATGAAAGTGGCGTTAAGACACCATGTTCTAACCCTAACATCTCCTAGCTCTGATGTTGTAAAAACCGTGTCTACGTCAATCAAGTACAAGGAAAATGTTATTTGTACACTAGAAAAATAAAGCAAAACAATATTTATGAACCTTTATTGTACAACAAATGTAATGATTGCAGGATAAAAGCAATTATCCTACAATTTATATCCATTATATTCTTATCAATGATCTGTCTATATTAACGTAAATACACAATTAGTTCACATGATTGAGTATTAAATTAGTTATTGTATCTGATTGTCCCGTTTGATTTTGATCCCGGGATAGTTTTATTAGTTGGAGACAGACATTGAAAACTACTCTTTGTAATAAAACCTTTGTTTGTCTTTTAGCATGACGCTAAGGAAAATAACAATAACGTGACGATTTCTAATACACAGTGTTTTTATTATCAAGATGCTGCTTCAGGCACAATATCATTTGACAGAACTAATATATTTGTTTACCTGTTTTTATTAATGTTTGAAGGTGACAGACTGTAATCACAAGAGTGGTAGCAATCTAATGAATGTTCATTCTGAATATTAATTTTCAATCGTGCTCTGAAAAAAACAACTGGCTCTTTTTCATTCTTAATTGGAATATATACACACATTTACATATTAAACGAATATATTTTAATCATATCGTTGTATTCTGCATATAATACTTGTTAATTATGGAAAATAATTCCAAATATTAATTTCGCTCGTGTTTTGTATATACGGATTTAATTAAAAATTACCATTTAATTATATATTAATTAATGCAGTTATAATTCCAGATTTAATGTCATGATGCGGAAATAAAATGAAGAGCAGAAAACTACCTCGCTGTCGGAACAGATCCAACATTCAATAGAAAAATCGTAGAAAGAGGCAAAACTGATATCACTAACACAGAAATACATGACCCCTCACTGTCCTGGCTTGGTACAGGCACTTCAAAAAACGTGGCGGGGATGAACTATTTATGAGAAAGTGACATATTAATATGCCAGTCCTTTGGTTTTTATGTTCTAAATCAGGTAAAGGACCAACACGTAAATGTACCATTCTTATTAAATGTACCCTCTACTTCACATAGGCATCGTTACGGCCAAATCGATCTACAACATTCTGAACGTTTGCAGTAGCGCTAAAAATCCTATATGAAATAAAAGAGAGGCTTCCCATCAGAAAAGAAATTCGTATATTACGGTTGTTTCAGATGCCGGTTTTCAATCTTATAAATTTTGTTATGAGCAGAGATTGTGTTCAACAATGCAAACACATTTTGAATTTGTCTTATTTCTCAAACAATGCCTTTTAAATCAACGTTTGTAATGTCTTGAATTAATCTTTCCTTGACAAATGTTATGTTCTAATTTATTTTATTGTGTGACGTCCGTGGTGATTTGTCTACAATACTTGCTGACAGCTTAAAAAACGCATTTATTCAACTGAATGGGAATAACATCGTTAGTATATATACACATATTAAAGGTTAGATCCAATATTTATCAGAATCTTATGAGTCAACATCCATTACTTGCAATCATTTCCATACGATTACAGCTGTTGTGATCCCAAAATAGTTAGATTTACACCTACCTATGTAATCAGTGACTGTCACCACTAATGCTTCTGAGTTCAAATCCCTCTCAAGGCGAGGTGTACTCGATACAACATTATGTGGTAAAGTCTGTCAGTATCGGTAGTTCTCTCCGGTTTCCTTCACCAATAAAAACTGACCGCCAAGATATAACTGAAATATTATTGAAAGTGGCGTTAAGCACCTTAACCCCACCCCCCCCCCCTCATACGGTTACAAAGGACATGACTTTGTAAAATAAGTAAAACAATCCTATTGTCGTGAAAGTCCTACTTGACATTAAACTGGAAATCTAATCTTAAGAATGAATACCTAACAGTAACTACATTCCGTGTATATACCACACAACAACTATAAAATGTTCTTACACATGTCAACCAAGGGTATCTGGTGAATCAGTTGAAGTCATCAATTCAAATGATTTACTGTCACCACCATGACTTGTTTAACCGTTACGGAAGATTTGTATCACAAATGTTCCGTTTGTCGTAATGACAATCCGGTCCTTTTCGCATTCATTACTTATCACTGGGTTTGTAACAAGAGTAACACGATGGGTGCCACATGTGGAGCAGGAAGTGTTTCTAAGGGCATTCGAGTTCACCACCGGTTTTTAGTTGGGTTTATGTTGCTCGATCTTCAGTTTTCTATATAATGTTTTGTAGATCGTTGTTTGTCTTTCTGTCCTTTTTCTTTTGGTCATTGTGTTGTCTGTCCTTCTTTGATTTACGGCTTCTGGTTACCTTTAGTATCTTCAAAATCTTTAAAAAGGTTTGACAACAACAAAACTGCAAGTATTTGAAGAAGAAAGTATACCTTTCCTTGTCAATTATTATGCATCTTCCTTGATGTAAACCACAACTGAAGTCGTCGTGTCAATCTTATTATGATACATGTCCATTTTCTGGACAATATGACTTATGGGTATCAGTGACTTTAATTATCAATGGTGTATCTCCCTATATAAGACATATAACGAAATACACTGGTTTAAGACAATTTGAGAAGTGTTATAATGTTATATCTCAATGTTTTTATTCAACTTTCCAAACTTTAACCTCTGATATCTCCATTTCTACAAAAATGGACATGTATAATTATAAGATTGACACGACGAAGTGTCTAGATAATCAATATTGAGTAATATATATATATAGTCTACAGTGAATTTCAAACTGAACCTTTATTGTGTAACTTTTACAGTCAAAGTGGTGTTTTCTATGACTGTTACTTTTCTGACTATATATTTTGTAGAAAGATTTATAGTAATTTGCTAGACTACATAATTTGAATACACATTTGTTATCAGAAAAGTTACTTTCTACAGGAAAAGTATGTGATAGACAATAGAACGGTGTAATTTGCAACATCTCTTATGATTGTTCGCTGCAAGATACAGTCTGGTATGCTGTGTCGGCATAAAATTTAAACAAAAAATCATAAAGAATGAAACTGAAAACACGATTAGATAATTGACATCAGCATAATGTGATAAATAATTGAACTGATAATGACAAAAAAAAAAAGGTTTACAATGACAGAAGGTGATAAATATCAAAGAATTGTTAATGGGACCATAATCCCAATCTGAATAGTGATCAAACAGTAGAAAAACCATTAGATATCCCCCATTGATTCACCCTAATACTCTTCCACAAAAAAGACACCATAAATATCACAAAAAGATGATGAACTCTCGTAACAACCCGATTACTGGGTAATAAGGTAGAATATGTGTACGACAAACGTAGATATCTGACTTAATACCCATAACCTTTGCTGGAATAATCTTCATCATGTCAATTTCAATAATAAATAAAACATGTCAGTACAGTAGCACTGACTTCTTGACAGGTGATTGCCACGGGAACTAAAAGCTGACTAGCAGAGGTATCGACCCATAAGTAGCAGAGGCGTCGATATCTAATTTATTACCCTACACAATGTTCCTAGAATAATCCTCATCAGATACCGTCAAATAATCTAAAAGTTTTTGGGAACAAATAAACAAAAGGGCCGAAACAGGATAGCTAAGATACCCTATGGTTACCTGTCCTTGGCTGAAGGAAATTGACATTAGTTTGAATAAACTGCATTATTTAGGACTTGTAAATTGCAAACGGAAATATATCTAATAAAATGTAGTTCCCATGAAATATCCTTTTCATCATGTAAGTTTCCTTCATATTGCTTTATGGAAATATATGATTTCCGAGAAGAAAAATGAAAAGATACCTACCAGTTTGACTCCTTTCTATTTCTGTTCATCTAATCAATTTATAGCAATTTATACAGTATAAAACCTTTTTTTTTTTGGATTGGCTGGTTACTTTTAAGAACTACTAACGTTCACATGATACATGTACATGTAGTTTCCATGACTTATTTGAATTTATCCAATTTATTTCATTGTTAAATGATATCCACATCACATTTTTCAATATGTGTATAACTGCTATTTACGCATTATATTAATAATAAAATCTAAAATAGGAATTGAATATAAAGACAATTATGTAGCTTATTCCGTTTTCCATAAACTTGTAAATATTTTACGTTTATTTAAATATGGTATAAAAGTTGGGATTTTGTTATTCTATCATTTATTAAATATGTTATTGTATAAAAGTTAGTAATTATTTTGTTTATACTATTTGACTTATTTAGTTCAACATATTGTTATACGTTTATACGTGGTGATCATACGATTTGTCATTAAGATTTCACCTGAGTTCACCCCTGGTTTGTAATGGGGTTCGTGTTTCTCGATCTTTAGTTTTCTTTGTAATATTTTGTAGATCGTTGTTTGTCCCTTTGTCAATTCAATTCAAAGTTTTATTTAAAGTCGATACATGTAACATACATATAACACAAGCTCTAATGAGCTTTTAAAATCGACTTTTTTGACTTTTTACTTCGGTCATTGTGTTGATTGTCCTTTTGTACTTTTTACCGCAGTCATTGTGTTGATTGTCCTTCTTCGATTTGCGGCATCTGATTGTCTCTTTTTACAAATATCTTACATTAAACGTAATGGTATACTGGTAAGTTTGTTCCCCTCGAGTGCGGTAAATTGTGGGTTCGAGCCACTGTCGGGTCAAACTATAAAATTGGTATGTATACTTCTCCGCTCAGTACTCTGTATAAAGGAGTAAGAACAAAGATTGGTTGGTACGGAATCCGGATAATATATCATAGCGGAGCAACATATATGCCCCTGGATTGTTATTTCAGGGAGCTAGTACTATCAAAATCCAATGAAGCGTTTTGGTCTCGTACAAAGCGGACATCATCATCATTTTATTGAATGTAACTTTTCCGCACCATGATAAAGCTGATACATTGCTCATTTGGCGTTAAGCTACAATCACTTACTCACTACAAAAATAGTTTACCTCTAACTTAATGCATTGGCTGTACTGCTCCATTCAAGTTAAAACAAAGGATAATGAGAGCATCGTATATTTATGAGAAAAAGCAAAGTGACGCTGAAGTGGGAAAAGGTAGTCTATAGTCATTATAATAGTCACTGTCAGTGGACTTTGTACAAAGGGAAATTGAAAATGCCATGTTATCCGAACAGTCCATAACGGATACCACAAATATTCGGTGTGTTATATATTACATACTAGTTTCACCCCGCTACTTTTTATTGAAGTGCATGTACCGAGCCAGGGAAGTAAGCGGTCTTGTATTGGATTTTGGAACTGTTGTGACAATGTGGTATGCTTTGTTTTCAATTTTATTCATAACATACAGCCAATCATCCAGATGTTCAAGAAACGATTGCACCAAGCACAAATTTTATTCACAAACATACAAGTCATTGAACTGCAATGCTACGAAGATCCGAAAAGAGTATATAACCCGATAATTAGTTTACGATACCGCCGTTGTAGGTACCTTTTATGTAACATGACTATGTATGGATAATATTTTGATTGATAATGTCATTAGTCTTTTAAAATGTTATCTGCATGTTTTCTGGTGTTTTCAGGTCTGTTTGCTTGCTGTAGTTTTGCATAGAAGAAATATGTTATCCTTAATTTGATTTGTGATTTCCATCTCAGGAAAGACCTAAGATATCGGAAATAGTGTACTTAAATCAATGATTTAAACTCAGCATTTTACGAAAACGATGAGTAGAAGACAATGATTGATGAGCGAGTCATCGATTTAATACCTTTTTTTCAAGTAGAAGCTTTCAATTGCTTCCTGTATATCACTATTAATAGATATTTGATGTCATTAGTTTTCTAGTCTACTGTATATATCAATTAATATATGTTAACCATCATTAAAATTAAAGTATCTTGTACATCTCAATAAATATATACACTTCGACAAAAGTTAAGCTCCACCTGACCTATTTAATGAATATCTATTTAACTCACCTTACCCAATTTTGATCACTTTCCATCCGACATCCATATCTATAAATTATTCACATTGCGAACCTCTAAAAAACGATTGGCCAATTGAAACGAACATAGATGGAAACCTTCATTGGAAAGGTTATGGTTACGCTGTTTAACGCCATTTTTAACACTATTCCAGTTTTATCGTGATACTAAGTATTATTAGAGGACATTGGAATACCCGTCGAAAATCTTTATCACATAATGTTGTATCGAGTACACCTCGTCATGAGCGGGATTCGAACTCACAGTGTTAAAATGATGAAAGGCACTGGTTGCATATGTAGTTGTAATCCAACTATCATACGATCATGACCACGTCAGCCTCTCTTCATTGGAAAGTAGTTTGTTATTTGTTCCGATCGGTAATCAAATATGGCCATCACCGCAAGAAAAGAGGTCATAAAGTGCCTAAATGGATGTTTTCTGTAAATGCAGTTTGTTTTTCAGCCTATGTTAATGTTATTTTTTTCTTCATTTGCTTTATAAAATTATCAGTATGAGGTATACCGATAGTGTTTTTTATATGGATTTAACTTTTTTTCAAGATAAAAGGGGTTCAAAATGAGACTAATAACCCTAAATTTTGAATTCTATCTTAAGTTCGATCTATTTTCACATTCGGCATTTGTTTTTCAAAGAAAATTTGACCTATCTCTTATGGTTTCTGAGTTAGAATAGGATAACAACACATACAAAAATCTAATGAAAAAAAATGAAACCTTTTCTTTTTTAAAGATTCACATTGTTTGCATTGAATATCTCTGTCTGAAGTGTTCCAACTGACATGTTTTAGCTCTTTGCATTTTCTGATTTGATGGCGCCAAAATGAACCAACGCCCAACATCCTGAACTTTCATGTTAGTCCCATTTTAATGCTTATCTTCTATAAATACTTTCATGATCTTTTTAATCATATTCTACCTACTGATGACATTTGGTATCGAGGTTTACTTCATTTGTCTGTAATTATGACATTAATCAATTAAAATTTAAGCAAATATAGGGAGGTGCCTATATATAGATAACCTAGGCTATAAACAGCATGAAATTACATTACAGTCCACATAGGAATGTTATAATCGTTATGAAAAAGGAGTTCCCTATATATAGCTAACGTAGGTTATAAACAACATGAAATTGCAAAATAGTCCACATAAGACTATTAATATAGTATCAATAAATGGGTGTTTTCATAATGGACCAGTTATGTGTCCAAGGTTGGTCATAATGGCCCAAGGAAGGTTGTATTGGCCCGAGGCAATGCCGAGGGCCAATACAACCTTCCGAGGGCCATTATGACTTAACCGAGGACATATAACCGGTCCATTATGAAAACACCCATTTCTTAATACTTTTATTAACCAGTCAATTTCAATTTTAGGTAATCTTTATTCTTTTTTAAGAAGGCCATAGTATTGACCAAAATGGTAGGCTATAATTGTTAATCATTTTTCAATAGTATTATTTAAATATTAAAATTTTTAAATTTTATGAAAACTGAAATTTTTGAAACTTTTTGAAAATTTTATGATTTTGAACATTTTGATTTTTTTTTAAATTTTTGAAATATTGATTTTTTTTTTGAAAATTTTGAACTTTAGATTTTTTAAAACTTTTTTATTGATTTTAGAATTTTGAAATTTCATGAAATTTTTGAAATTTTTAGTTAATCTCCATTCTTTTTGAAGAAAGCCATAATGGACCGGTCGATTATGGCTTTTACCGTTCCATTATGGCCTTAAAAGCCATAATAGACCGGCAAAGCATTTTGGAGCAAAATAATGTTCTTGCTGTATAAATACAAACCAGTCTGTAGTATTCATAATATAACCTACTGATTAATAATCGTTATGACAAAATCATTCAAATTATTGTATGCACTGTTGTCTCTTGTTGCCATTATAACTTTACCGTTAATATCATATGACTGGTGGCTGTACATGATGGATATTTTGTCCTCTGCACGAACAAATAAAAATACCACTTGTATTACTTGTATTGTTCCCTCTGATTGGTAAGTATGTCACCTTTATTTCATGAATTCATAAATTTAAGTCAATTCGTATGTGTACAGGTAAAGGCTGTCTATTTGGTCGGTTTTCAGAATGGGGAATCCATCAGAGATTGGATAGTAGTATTTTATTTATGTTTATTTGATAATATTTCTTGGACGAAAATACGAATGTAAATATACGAAAATATGAAATGCATGTGCCTACCCTTCCGGAGCACCTGAGTTCACCCTCGGTTTTTAGCTGGTTTCGTGTTCCTCAATCGTTAGTCTTCTGTGTAGTGCGTCTTATCGTCAAACTTTTCGTGTGTTTTGTTTTATTAGACATACTGATATATTCCCTCATATCATTTACAAACATGCACACTAAACCACCCAGTCAATTGATTGGTGTTTTACGCCAGCTTTCAATTGTTGATGCACTCGACTTCGAATTGATATCAATATCGTATTATGATGAAAATTGTGAGTTTAATATTTTTTCCTATGAAACACTACATGCTATTTTCTGTGTAAAGATATATTTGTCTAATATGTCTGTGGTATATGTTATTAATGTACATAACAGTTATGCTATGTTGAAAGAATAGGACATACTTTGACATTAGACAACCTATTCTATTGATTGTAGACTGAACTTGCACCAGCTCAATGTATTTACGCTATATATTAGTGTTCTCTTTATCAGAGATTATTGCTTTCAGACATTGGCTTGAATTCGACAGCTGTTACTCATTTCTTGTTGTCTATGTAGGCGTTTAAGTTGTTATGGTTTAACTTTCAAGTTTGCTGATATATGGTAAATATACATCTATTAATAGGTCGGTATCTTATATAAATATATACTGAGTATCATCGGAAGTTGCTTTTATCGATAATTTGATATTTTGATAAATCGTCTTCTAAATAGTTGAAACTTGCTTGAATTTGTTCTTACATGAAAATAATTATCTTTAGGTAAATATTTGTCTACATGTAACCTCGTGAAATCTTAAATATGGGTAAAAAATAAGAAACATTTGTCTTAACTAACACCATTTCCCATGGTGATGACCACATTTGTATAGTTTGCTGAATTGACTCATCTTTGGTCTAGACCAAGGATTGTCCTTTAAGTACCAGTTAAGCTTACGGTGTTTAACGCCACTTTCAACAATATTTTAGTTATATCGTGGCGGTCAGTTTTATTGGTGGAGGACACCATAGTATCCAGAGAAAACCACCGATCTGTCGTAAGTCATAGACAAACTTTACCACATAACGTTGAACGAGTAAACCTCGCTATTAGCGGGATTCGAACTAATAACTTTAGTGGTGATAGGTACTGATTGCACAGGTAAATCCAACTACCATACTATCACGACCACGACGCCCTCATTTTAAGCAAGATGTTGATGCTGTCAGTTAATGGTTTAAAATAACAAACTATTTATTTGATATGCATCATCCCTCTAAGAGATAGGCATCTGTCCACAAATTTGGTTTTGCCCCTCCACTTTTTATTGAAGTACTTGTACCAATCCAGGAAAGTGTGCTGTCGTGTCCATATACGTTAGTGGTTGCGATATTGTCTCTATTTCTACGATATTATTTAATTAGATTTCTGAACTGTTCAGAGAGTTTGGTGCCTTGTGCTTTTCATCTTATTATCTGGTTGTGTCATTTTGTGCTTATCTGTAGTATTAAGAGATTAATTATACGCTCCACTGTTTATCTAAAACAAGGAAGACATGCATTCGTAATGAAATATGCCAGCTATTAGCAATACCAGTAGAAACTACGTTGGTGTTGAAATGAGTTGTGGTTTGTTATATTTTATTTTTCAAGTTGAATGGCAACTCACTTCAAAATATCGTTTGCTGTATAAATTTACATTTAGCTAATTTATGCTTAAAACTTGCGTTAACATGTTAACATTTAATTAAGATGCTAACCTTGCCAAATCACAAGAACTTTTTTTCAGCTGACGTTAACGTCCGTCCGTACCAGTATCTATTGTACACTATTACATCCCAATATTCTATTTCATTTCAAACTAGAATGAATTAAACGTATGAAAACGATGTTCGGTTCGTCTTTACCTGCAGTTGTTTGTACGAGAGCCCATTACTTATTTACGTTATTTGTGTTTGTTTGTGTATAGTGATGTCCAACATATATTGTGTTGTGTTTTTGCTTTATTTTGCTTCGTCTTGTGTACCCTATGTTGCCAGTTTCTCTGGACTGTCAATTTCTGATTGCCCCTTTGGTATTCTCTATCGTTTCTTTTACAGTCTGGTGGTGTTCCGATAAAACAGATTTCCGGTTCGTTACTCCCAATCACTCTAGTATTTCTTTTCTACCCAGATTGAGAGTTTTGTTTTGTACATTTAGCTCTGATCTTGTATTTGACAGAAAAAGTTTCTGGTACAATTCCACCAGTTAGCATATGTACAATACGTGTTCTGGAATTTCAATGTATTAAACGTTAGTACATATGCACTGCTTATAACATTCAGTAACAATTTGAGAATCTATTTTTAAAGGCCTTACTCATTTGTTGTAAAACGCAGACTTTCAGATAAAACGATACGGAATTTATAACATAAAATTCCTATAAAACTTATTTATTGCTAGATTTAATTAAAATATTGTTGAGATTTTTCTTCAAAATACAATGATGGAATTTCAACACGAAAGATGCGAAACCTTGTAAAGTTTTAATTACACAAATCACATCAAATGTTTAATTGCAATTGCTGCTTTAATATGTGGTCTGATATGACGGAATAAAACCGCAAGATTCACAGTCTGAATGAACACCATCATTGAAATTAATATAATCTTAAATCGTTTCTTTTACTACACAACACGATCTGATGTCTTCTGATTACATGATCACGTGGTGTAAATGAAAAGATAGCCAAACATCATTGGAGAGCATTACTTTTCAGATAATAAAAACTAACGAGTAGCTTGCAAACAAGCATAACAATATACAAGTTTATTTAGAATAGAAATGATACTGGGTTTCATTCGTTAGTACTGGATTTCCTATGGTAGAGCATTATTTTAGGTACATTCATGGCGATAACTAGTTTTACAATTAGTACTGGATTTCCTATGGTAGAGCATTATTTTAGGTATATTCATGGCGATAACAAGTTTTACAATTAGTACTGGATTTCCTATGGTAGAGCATTATTTTAGGTATATTCATGGCGATAACAAGTTTTACAATTAGTACTGGATTTCCTATGGTAGAGCATTATTTTAGGTATATTCATGGCGATAACAAGTTTTACAATTAGTACTGGATTTCCTATGGTAGAGCATTATTTTAGGTATATTCATGGCGATAACAAGTTTTACAATTAGTACTGGATTTCCTATGATAGAGCATTATTTTAGGTATATTCATGGCGATAACAAGTTTTACAATTAGTACTGGATTTCCTATGGTAGAGCATTATTTTAGGTATATTCATGGCGATAACAAGTTTTACAATTAGTACTGGATTTCCTATGGTAGAGCATTATTTTAGGTATATTCATGGAGATAACTAGTTTTACAATTAGTACTGGATTTCCTATGGTAGAGCATTATTTTAGGTATATTCATGGAGATAACTAGTTTTACAATTAATCGTATAGGGTAAAAGCTGGGACTAGGATTGGTCTATAAATATATATGTTGTGCTTGACATACCGGAAAGGAAAAAAAAATAGATGATATTTTGACTTGCAACTTACCACAAAATCTAGACTACTACTAGCAAACTCATACGTAAAGGTATGCTGCAGGTTGTAGTAGACACGAAGGCGAGTGGCAGTCGCCAAGCAAACGACTCGTTCTAGGGACATGTTGTGTAATTAGTGATCCTTTTGACAGATAAATAGTCTATTTGCAAGCATATTTTGTCATCTAATTGAAATGAAAAACAAAAAATAGCACGCTGTCTGAATAATTTAAAAATCAAATATTAAAATCGTAGAGAGAGGCGAAATCGAAACCCTTAACATACTAATATATTACTGCTCACTTTTCTGGCTTAATACAGACACTTCAATGAAAAGTGGCAGGACTAAATTAGTGCGATGGACCCAAACATCCCCTCTTAGTGAAATTATGCGGTCATGCCAGCCCTTTCCACATGCGAGTAAACTACATAGAATTTCATGGTATTTACTTTAAAACTATATTTCCCACTAAAACGATTAGCCAGTTCCTATTTTTAGCGGTGGAAGATATTCTTGTCTTGCCTCGTAAGGGAACGATTGCAATCTTGCCCTCGGGTGTCGGAGATTTCCCTATATTGTACTCCCCCCAGTGTTAGATTCTATATATCTTTGTTTTAATTTCCTTTATATTTTACTCGGTTAATGTAACACCTAAGGTCTGAACCAGAAAATCAGTCAGCAAAACATATATCATACTTAGGCAGCACTTAGTATCGATCATACCCATAATAGAACAAACATCAGTAATAATAAAGCCTAAGGCAGTGCAAAATATCAAATATTCCTGTAATAGAAACAAACATGTCGGCTATAATATGACTATTACGATATGTCGAAGGAACATCGAACGGATACGGAAACCCACATTTTCTAATCAACTCTAATTTAATGTAGATAAGTCCATGTATACAAACTATAATTTACTTATAGCTTTAACATAAATGAAATGGATTATTAAATAGAACAGCCCTTTTGAATATTTTTAAATATTTTGTTTAATATTTACAAAATCAAAACGGTGGAATTTATTCACTAGTTAAAATTATATGTTTTAGCGAGCGATCCATCAACATCGTATAATTAAGCTAATCTTATATTCATATGCGGAAGGTAGCTATTAAAAAAAAACCTGTCAACCGCCTCACGATTCCGTACGTAAGTCGCAGAGCTTAGAGGATCGACACACAACACAATTAAACAGATAACGTCATGATCTGAAATTTTATTTAGATGCTATATGGTTCAAAGATTAATACAGTAACACAAATTACCGTGCTTAAACATTTATCTTTATATAGTCATGTATTTTGGTTGATTGCAATGTAACATGATTCTAAAGAGCAAGTATCACAGAATCAACATGACTCTAAAGAGTAAGTATCACAGAATCAATATGACTCTAAAGAATAAGTATCACAAAATCAACATGACTCTAAAGAGTAAGTATCACAGAATCAACATGACTCTAAAGAGTAAGTATCACAGAATCAACATGACTCTAAAGAGCAAGTATCACAGAATCAACATGACTCTAAAGAATAAGTATCACAGAATCAACATGACTCTAAAGAGTAAGTATCACAGAATCAACATGACTCTAAAGAGCAAGTATCACAGAATCAACATAACTCTAAAGAGTAAGTATCACAGAATCAACATGACTCTAAAGAGTAAGTATCACATAATCAAGGTGACTCTAAAGAGTAAGTATCACATAATCAACATGACTCTAAAGAGTAAGTATCACATAATCAAGATGATTCTAAAGAGTAAGTATCACAGAATCAACATGACTCTAACGAGTAAGTATCACAGAATCAACATGACTATAAAGAGTAAGTATCACAGAATCAATATGACTCTAAAGAGTAAGTATCACAGAATCAACATGACTCTAAAGAGTAAGCATCACAGAATCAACATGACTCTAAAGAGTAAGTATCACATAATCAAGATGACTCTAAAGAGTAAGTATCACA
>MJUT01032397.1:1107589-1118111 GCA_002080005.1 Gigantidas platifrons
GAGTAAGTATCACAGAATCAACATGACTCTAAAGAGTAAGTATCACAGAATCAACATGATTCTAAAGAGTAAGTATCACAGAATCAACATGACTCTGAAGAGTAAGTATCACAGTACCAACATGACTCTAATGAGTAAGTGTCACAGAATCAATATGATTCAAGAGTAAGTATCACAGAATCAATATGACTTTAAAGAGTAAGTATCACAGAATCAACATGACTCGAATGAGTAAGTATCACAGAATCAACATGACTCTAACGAGTAAGTATCACAGAATCAATATGACTTTAAAGAGTAAGTATCACAGAATCAACATGACTCGAATGAGTAAGTATCACAAAATCAACATTACTATAACGAGTAAGTATCACAGAATCAACTTGTTTTCCATTCAACGTATCAAGGGTATTAATGGTGATGATAGACAAAGTACTTATCTATTTTAGAATTTTCTAACTATCGGTGACACGTTGAAACTGGGGGATATATAAATAACACAATAGTTTCTCCACGACGGAGTACAACCTCTCTAAAAGAGACGTCAGCTAGTTCTGTAGGATCAATCAGCTATACCATTAACTATTTGATTAATATGTCGCAGTGTATGCAATATATATATATATAAACGTCTAAAATGGTTTGTAAAACAACACCAAGTACACAAAACAAAGTGATAAAGAATTAAACACTTCGTTGAATGACAAAATTTTCGTCCCAGCGAGGGACTTTATCAATGTCTATCTAAATAAAATTTCGAACAAATATGGTGTCTTAATTTAAAAAAAAGTTTTTGACGATTCAGGTACGGGACAACAGAACCAGAAATTGCACATATGAAATTACATACATGAAAGAATTGAAATCCTACATATAAATTAATGAAATTACAATAACAATAATATAAATACACAATAGGGCTACTCATTTAAATAAATGTTAAATTAGTAATAAAAATAAAAATGAGACATTATTGGTAAATGTATCAAATTGAACTGTCAAAAATATTATTTTTGTCAACACTTAGTGAGCTAGGTTTGAGGGCAGAAGTATAAAAACAGTGAATGAATGAAAAATGTCATTTATTAGAAAACGACGATCAATAATAAAACAAACAAATTATCAGCAATGATAAAACATTGATTAATCATGAAAATGGTTACAAAGAAAATTCACAATTACATAGCATATAAATCGTTAATGAAAAATGTCCCTCAAAGATGGGGGAAAACCTTTAAAATGCCTAAAACTGTGCCCCTTATACCTTTCCGTGCTCAAACCACACCATATTAATGAGTACTTTAAGTATTGATTAAAAGATTGTCTGGATATAGGATCACCGTTCATGAAACAAAATAATGTCCCCGTATGAGTACCTCTCAGCTTACAATAATCCCATAATGCATGGACTGGGCTGGGCATACATGGATGTGGTTTTCAGAAGATTTCTTAATTAGTCAAATATGGGACGATTTAGTGACATTATGTTTAAAATGACGCATATGTAATTCAAATGCATTAGGTACAGAAGCGCCTTTATCAAACAAAAATTGTATTTCCTGGAACTTGATATTGTTTTGTATGGCAGTGTTTGTTTGCGTTATTTCTCCAATTCTAAGGAAAGCATAGAAGGCTACTAAATACATAGCTTTCAAAAGTACTCTTTCAAAAAATGAGTTCCATGTATGCTTCAACGAGTTAACTAACTGTTGTAAAATGGAATAAGTTATAGGAAGTCTTGTATCAGATGCCCCATGAACTTTCCTTAATCCTTCTAAGGACTTTTTAATTACAAAAGATTGGAACAAATCCTTAAAACCATTTAACTTATGCAAATAGCTGATAACAGACATGTAAGATTGTACAGTACTACAAGCCAGTTCATTATGGTAGCAAAAAGCAATAAAAAGTGATAACTGCTCCATAGAGGCAGGCAATAAACAGTATCTAGTACCCGGGAAATAAATAGACAAAACATGAGTATAATATTCAATGACTCTTTTGTAACATTGAACAGAGGAAGGTGCTAATGAATTCTGCAATAAATTCTGTGCTGACATGGTTAATACTCGCACATCAGGTGTGACACATCTGTTCTCTTTTCTNCAAGAATCTTTAAGTCTTGCAACTGAAAGCGAGATAATTTATCAGCTATAACATTCTGTAAACCTGGTATATGGTCTGCTCCAAAAACAATATTATACTTTAAAGCCTGAGTAACTAGCCTGCGCAAAAGACTCATAATATTTTTATCCTTTGACGTTTTCTTATTGATAACATAAACGACAGCTATATTATCGGAGTAAAACATTATACGTTTATTGTGCAAAATTTGGCTCCAAAGTTCTAAAGCTACTATGATTGGGAACAGTTCCCGTACTGAAATATGCAAGCCCTTCCATCTTCCAGACCATTTTTGTGCAAACCATTTAGGGCCTAGATAACCGCCAAACCCTATATCACTAGCATCTGTAAATAACCTTAGGGAGTTTGAAGTTTCCCATGTAGACGGCAAAATTACACTTTTACCATTGAAATTGTTACAAAAACACTTCCAAACCTGCAAATCTGCCTTTACTTCTCTAGTTAATTTAGCATAATGGTGAGGTTTCTTTAATCCTCTTGTCACGTCGATTAGACGTCTTAAAAAAGTTCGACCGGACACAACTACTAAGCAGGCAAAATTTAAAAGTCCATTTAAAGACTGTAATTCTTTTAAAGTTACTTTCCTTTTACATATGAAGTAATCTAGCAGTTCCCTGATTTTTACTAGTTTATCAATGGGCAATCTCACTTCCATAAGAATGGAATCTAATTCAAGGCCTAAAAAAGTAATACATGTTGTTGGAAATACTGTTTTTTTCTTGTTTTATAGGTATACCCAATGTCTTTGTTAATTGCAAACATTTCCTCAAGTCTGTCTGACAAAGTTTACTTGGAGGAGGGGCTACAAACAAAAAATCATCTAGTATATGTACACAGTCATGAATGCCTAATTTATGAATGGCGATCCAATGCAACGCAGAGCTGAATTACAAGAGTAACTCAGACCCATAGGTAGAATTTTATCGTAGTAATAGAAACCATTGATGGATGAATAGGCACAATTTTGTAAGCGTGCTCAATATCGCACTTTGAATAAAAACACCCCCTTTTGTATTTCCTAGTAAGTTCAACAGCATTATCAATATTCTGATATTGAACATATTTATATTTTTCAGGAATGCCATCATTGACTGCGAACTCTTCAGGGTAAGACAAGTTATGTATGGTGCAAAATCCATCGCCTGTGTGCTTAGGAACAGAGAAAATGGGGGAACATTTAAAATTTTGAAAAGGAGGTGCAACAAAAGGCCCTGCTATTCGGCCCGCTAAACGTTCCTTCTCTATATATTCAGATAGCACATCAACATTATCAGAAACTGATCTCAAATTCCCTGATTTCAAGAACTGATTGTCTCCATGAAAAGGAATATAAAATCCATGTGTAAAACCATCTATTAAAAACTTTGCTTTGGTGCAATCATAACCTTTCAACCATTTACTTAACTCTAAAATTCTGACCGGGGTAACCACTGAATTATTTCTTGTCAACGAATGACTTGAGGTTTGCTGAAAGATTTGGGCGTGCTCGAATGGGCTTACTACTACCTTGTGGTCGGACTGCGTTTGATTTAGTAAGCCATTGTCTACATGTTTTACGAGGGTGGGACCTTCCATAGTTTTATCAAAATTCTGCAGCTCTTATGCGTGCATATGCCACCATGCGGCCAGGACAATGATCAGGTCACCGATAAAAAGCGCCCTCTAGTTTAAAAAAAACAAGTACTGAGCATAAGTCTAAGACTTCTCGAGTTACCTCCCCTAAGCCAATTAATTCAGAAAACGTTACAATAAGAGTTGTCACCCTTTTACCAGCTTGTACCCATTTGCCAAAAATATATTTATAAAACAATAAATTATTTTTTTGTCAAAAATATTTTTGAAAACGGTATGATACCCAAACTCATTCAATAACGGCCCACCAACGTGTGGAATATATACTTTGGGCCAATTGAGCAAGTGTGTGTGTGTGTGTGCGTGTGTTCGTGTGTGTGTGTTTGTTACTTTCAGTTGCTTAGAGACACAAAAGAAACATTTTTTATTATCAAATGAAGAAATATATTTGAGAGCAATCGGTATATAAGGCAGTATAAATGAAGCTTACATATCGAAAACGAAGAGAAGCTTGTTTCCCATAAACGGCCACAGATGCAACCCAAAAGTTCAAAATTCAATGCAGGTTTAAAATATAACTGTGTTGGAATTTACAGAATTTTAACAGATACAATTTCATCCAAATTGTTATTTGAATAGAATCCCTTAATTAATTCATTGGATTGACCAGAATGATTATAATGGTCAAGTAGGAAATTCTCAATTACTATTAGCTTTGTTCGTATTACATCTCGATGGTCATTAATACTTTGATAGGCCTACCTTCGGTTTATCCTGCACTCTAATCAGTTGATATCATTATTTTTACCATAGGTGTACATGTTATTCGTTTCTAGTGATCAGGAAAACACATGTTCAGTAGCTTTATAATTATATTTCGTTTACACTGTGAATCTTAAACTTCATCAATGTTGTTCAACATAATTGAAATTAAATGTCAAATTTGAACATTCTACCCATCTCCTGTGTTACTTTTGTAGATCGTTGTTTGTCCTTTTGTACTTTTTCTTTTGGTCATTGTGTTGTCTGTTCTTCGATTTACGGAATCTGATTACCACTTTTGGTATCTTCAAACTCTTCTTTAAAAGTTTTACTAAAGTAATCAAAAATACACTGAAAACCATGAATATCTACAACCTCTCTTTAAACGACTATTTGAAGCCAAATTCTGTAAATTTGAAGTTTTTACCAAAAACCAGGAAAATCATTTACCAGTATCAATTATAATGTTGAAGGAAGACGGTCCCATGTCTTGTGTAAATATAACTATGTCTGCTTGAATTGAGTGACATAAAACCTGAATTAATTACTTTTTAATGGCATCAGTCTCTGTTTTTACATTTTTACTGCAAATTTTTACAATTTAAACATGAACGGATTGATGAAATCAGACATTAATTTGTAACATTGCATATTTAAATACTGGTTCTGTGCTCAAGTTTTATGCCGTCGGTCTGTAATCTAACATTATATTTTATGCTCTGACATATATTACATGTATGAAAATCCTTTTAATAGCAAGGACGCCCCGACATGGAAACTCCGTAGCGTATTGTTTATATCATGTATGGATTTAGGTAATTGCTTAGACGAAAAACGTATATTACTTTAGTGTTAACATGCAGTTTTCAGATTTCAATTTAATTGCAAACAGGAATTTAGAAATTACCGTTGAATTCCTTATTACACAATACACCACCGTTTTTAATTTGAGGCTCGAAAGTTTTCATTGGTAACTTGGGAAGCCACAGAATTTGAAAGATGCACTTTTAACCAAAAAGTACCGAAAAACAACATTTATAACATATAGATTATAACCTTTTGAAAAATAAAGCTGTTTTAAAACTATTAAAGAGCTACTGTGTTTCTTTGTGTGTACGCTTAGTCCATAGGGGTTCCCTTCTTGTCCTCAAATTAATATTGAACTGGTTGAAGTGTCTCAACATAAAGCTATTTGCATTTTCATGAGAAGCCAAATTGATTCTTAAGGGAAGGAATAACAAATCTTAATCATAAAGCTTAATTAAATATTGTATTAGTCAGGCGAGTTAATGAGATTTTTCCTGTGATAATAGTCTAAAACAATTGTGTCCTGATCATGATGGCATGTCACAAAGCAAAAATAAACATTAGTATTAAATTATAGTCCACATCATTCAATTATCTCTTACCCCTTTCCGTGCACAAATTTAACACGAAAGTACCGGCAATTCTAACTTTAACAACAAATGAAGACAGAGGGTTCCATTTAGGGAAGAAAATGCGAGTAGTGGTAAAACATTATCTGAAAAAAATGCATGATCACTAAATATGTAACCGTCAAATCGGTTATATCTTCTCAGCTTCAAGTTAGATTGTAACTGGGTTTTTTTTTATTTTACTTCGTGAAAACGAGAAAAAAAACAATAAATGAAGTGTTAAAGGGAATATAGACCCAAGGAGCCCTTCAAGGAACACCTCATAGTATTTTTGTAATGAAACAATATCACACAATTATTGTATTGTTTCATGTCTGACAACACTTTAGCCACAGCCAATTGAACTCAAGGTTCCGATTTTAATATCTATATGTTAGTACACAAGAATAAAGTGCATATCACTGCTCCAATTAATTGAAACAGGTGTGTATGGGCAAAGATATATTGACCTATCTGGTCAATGTCTTTACTAGAACCAATAGTGCACTGTACATCTTGTATTATGATATTACTATATAGATGCATTGACACATGAGCCGTCGTCGTCGTGATCGCATGGTGATTATATTTATAACTGCTTGTACAACAAACGTTGTGAGTTAGAATCCCGCTCATGCGAGGGAGATGTACTCGATACAACATTATGTGATAAAATTTGTCAGTGACTTGCAGGATTTCGGTGGTTTTCTCCAAGTGCTCCAGTGTTGTCCACCTATAAAACTGACGCCACGATGTAACTGAAAGTGGCGTTAAACACTATAATCATAACCTCCTATATTGACACATATTAGATGACTACCAAATATGGTTCATATGTTTAGTTTTTGGTAACAGAATTATTTTAATCCTTCGTCACAATCACTTGTAAATAGCCTAAATATATCTCATGTTTTACTTTTCACATCGAACGCAAAGTAACGGAATACGATGAGATTTTCCAGTAACAAATTCGGAAACATATTAAAAAAAAACAACAGGACAACAACAATTGTTCTGACACCAGGAGCCCCCACAGAATCAGGAACGACACCATGTGTTCCGAAAGGAAATTCATAATTACGAACATGCTGTGAAACTGTATGACCATTATAACGAATGAATACATTGCCATAGGAAATCTGTCTCTTTTTTTTTTATTATAATTATTTATCTCATGATAACTTTGTTATTAATTTTTCGATTTCGTGAAATAAAGTTTGGGTTTTTATTCAAAGCCAATTTTTTTTTCAACAATATTTAAATTGAAACTCCATCACTTTTATGGAATATCCGAGATCATTATCTTCTACATTTATCATGATAAATCATCATAAGTAAAACACATTTAACGAAAAGCTGAAAATAATACAGAACGTTGTGATGATGAAAGGGAAACAATTCAATGATATTACATTTGAGTGGTGAGTGACTAAGATAATTATGATCGCTTTATACTAGACCAACACGCTTAGTTTGATTTTAATAGTGTTAGCTCACTGAAGCAAAAGTACGCGGGAGATACATGTCGCTCCACTCTGACACATTATCCTAATTTGGAACCAACAAGTATTTGGTTTTTCTCTTTACGGGTTAATGTGGTGTTCTTAGCAGAGAAGCAATAAATACCGATTTCATTGTATCTAGTTTGACACGACTGGCGCTCGAACCCCATATCTACAGGACTCGAGGCGAGCACCCTAGGCATTACACTACCGATGGATGTTTACATTTAATTACTTAGTTCTGGTGTGTCATTAGTTATTGCACGTGCATTTTTTAACAATACTGATACTGTCAAAACATAATTTACTAACGCAAGAAAGAAATTTGCTAGGCCTTTTACGGACTAAATATGTTTGCTATCTAGAGACAACATATCGTGTTTACTGTTGTTGAACATTCTATGCTTAATCTTGGCAATGGTGACTATGCCTAGCGAGATTTACGTCCCTAAACATAGACGGCGCTGTCAACATGTGGAGGTTTGGCATTGTAAACGCCTACCGATTTTCCTCAGGGCAGTGTTTTTTTCTCTCTTTGATGTCCAGAATGAGATGCTGTGTACTATCCCTGGACCAGTTTTCCTATAGTTGGCTCGGGCACTATATATACCTCACCATGCAAAACTGTAAGAAAACAGATCCCTCGGGAGAAGACAATAATTCGGAATTCCGTGTTGTGATGTCCGTTACGATTTCCACATTAAAATATGTTCGATTCGTCTTTACCCTCAGATGGTTATAGGAGGGCTAATGTCTTATTTACATTATTTGTGTTTGTTTGCGTATAGCGGTGGTTTGTTCCTTCGTCTTTTGTACTCTATGTTGCCAGTTTCTCTGACGTGTTCATTCTTGGTTGCCCCTTCGGTATTCTCTAACGTTTTTATAGAATATAAGCTACAAACAGAAACTTAATAAAAATAAAAAGCAATTGGTTATACTCCAACTATGAGCTAGATCACTGTATTGTCGTGACTGTATGTATGTGTACATATATTACATATTCAAAGCAGAAGTGAATAAAATAACAACAAAATAAATGACACACTCTATAACTGGGTGTGTAGCAAGTGCAACACGACGTGTGCCACATCTGGAGCAGGATCTACATTGTATTATCTGTCTTTAGATTTGTGGCTTCTGATTACACCTTTGGTATCTAAAAACTTTACCCTTTAGTTAAATAGTGGCTTTAAAGTTGTTTGGAAACAATTATGGTAGACACAACAATTTACCTCAATATTAAAATATTTGATTGATCTACACTGGAGATGTTCAAACGAGATTCAAAATAAAAAAGATTGCTTAACATAATTTAATATTCCATGGGTTTTTTCAAGGAGCACAGTGATTCATGAAAATGTAAATAGAAGATAACTTTATGTAATGCTGAAATTGATGATGGATTGTAACTTTGATAAACAAACATTCGTAAAAACTTAAGGGGCAATCCAGAGACACGGGCAACATTGGATACCAGACACAACAAGAAGAACGACGATAAACTTATTGAATGACCTTCTAAATAAGTACAATGATATTAATCGATATTAATATAGACACGTCAGTCCATTGAAATTGAGATTCCATTGACATTGACAAGTACAAGTAGATAACGTGACATACCTGTTACATTGTAAAATAATATATTAATGTAAAATCAATGTATTGCTAAGTAAAGCTAACATTAACATACATTGAAAATAAAAAAAATAAATAAAAAGAATTTGTCTCTTTGGGGTGGGGGGAGGGGCAAATTCTTAAAACAGAATTAAGATTATTTGAAGCACAAATATTTATTACTTAATTATTTTGTGTATTCTGGTTTTCATGTTGTAATACAGAAAGCCTGGGCGTGGACCAGGTTTGGAGAGTGTCATGGGGTCCCGGACGTTAAAGACATATTTAGTACCATTTCGAAAAAGGGTAGGTGTATTGCAGCTGCTATAAAATCTAAATTACTCGTGCCTACCAAACTCCCCATACTTTGTCAGTGGCAATCACGGGTCATTAACTGGGTTGACAAACTCCTGCCTACATATCTGTATAGTTTTTATATATGTTCACGCTCTGACAATAGCTGAAATACTGCTAGCTTAACGTTAAGCAATAATCAATCAATCTGTATTAAATATTTGTTTTTATATAAACGTCTACAAATGTCAACCTAATAACCTTAGAATTATAATTTTGGGCTGTAATTTGTTTTGCTCTCTACGGATTCGAGACCGCACCTTTTATACACCAATCGCTTTAACCTTATATTGTATCAATGGCCATAGACCACTCGGACACATCCGCTATAAAAATATGTCCTAAATAGTCGAAGTGTTTCCTTATCTCGTACACGAGGCTAGGATATACATAATATCAGTGTCTAGTCGTGTGTTTAAGATACATTTATAATATATATAGTGGAACTTGTACACTCCTACACCTGAGTTATCCGACATCATGCGACATCAGAGAAAAATTGATGGTCCCAAAATATTTCTGTTAACTAAGATAAAACCTGAGTATTCCGACATCCTGTACAATCCGACATCTTTCCCTGGTCCCTTGGTGTGTTAGATTAGACAGGTTCCACTGTATATATATATTGTTTTACTTTGACAGCAATCTAACAAAGCAATTGTAATATATTGTATAGGATGACGAGAAAGAAATCTCAACTTTTAATTTAATTGAAAAACTCTGATCCCAGTGAATTATTATTGGTCAGCATGATGTGGAAACAACAGTATAACATAGATATATTAATAATGTTTTCGTTAAAGCGAATACAGATGTAATTAGAAAATGCTTAGGGTGGAAGATCGATGTGAACGCAACCTTAGAAACACAACCAAGATCAAACATACAACATAGAAACGATGCAAGTTAGGTGTATAATTATGTAATTTGAATGACTGAATGTTGAAGGTAACTTAAGCCTTGCAACTCAGATTTGTCAACTCATTCAGGTTTAATGTATATATCTAAAAATAAGATGATTTGTCTATGAAGGATGTTTTATTCCTCACTCTAAGCTGAAGAACAATTAAGGGAGTTGGTCCAAATGTGTTTCATTAAAAAATGAATGGCCAACGTAGATACAAATACCTTGTACTAGGAAGGGACATATTTTAT
>MJUT01032407.1:6050-30756 GCA_002080005.1 Gigantidas platifrons
TTAGTGGAGATCTCCTTTAGCTCAGTTGGTAGAGCAGTGGCTTACAATGCGAGAGGTCCCGGGATCGAATCCCATCGGGGACATTGCATTTGTCAGAGGTAAAACATGCTCTACTGTTACAATATCACTGTCTTCTGAATACTAAACTATTAAGGTAATGACTCTTACATAACCGTCTCATCGTGTTATTGTTCTTGTGCATATAACGTCAATTTGTTTCTATGATTATATGATAGTAAGATGATATTATCCTTTGACTTGTTGTCTTTTGTAAGTCATGTCAGGCAGTTTGCCATGTGTACCTGGTTAGATGTAGTTCTAACCAGATTAGAATAGACTGAAATGGCAGTCGTGGACAAATTACCAACAACTCTCACTGTTCACAGCCAAATGATTTCAAACATATGGACAGTTTCTTAGGGACATATTAAAGATATATATATATATGTGTGTGTGTGTGTGTGTGTGTGTGTGTGTGTGTGTGACGCGACCAGCGAAAAGGGGCATTATGGGTGGCGACGTCATTATGCAGAAAATGACGTTAGAAAAAAAAATAACAATTTTGAACAGGTGCGTGTTGCAATCCTATACCTAGAACGTTGTTCTATTGCATTTTCTTAAACACATATTTAAATTTAGTTTTGCTATAGTTACATACGATTTTCATTCATATAAAATCACATTTTATTCCAAAAATCTTATCCCATTTATGCCAAATTTCTTTACAAACTGACATTATAGTGTATGAATTATATTTACCCGTCTAGTTTTATGAATCAAAAGACTTATGACATCAATTCAATTATTTTATTAAGATAAGATAGTAAATTAAAATATTCTAATTTGAATTACACATTTCATCAAATGCTGAAATCGGAAAATAATACTTATTCAACGGTTAAACAAGAATCGAAATGATCCAGTGCCTCCTCATAAAATTTTCGCTAATATCTGTTAAGAGACCTGCTTACAGACAATTTGAAAAAAAATGAAAATGCGATTCAATATTGAATGGAGTATTTAGAGAATAAACTAATGATACGTGACAAAGTACTTGTCCCCAACTGGTCAATGATAAAATTCCTATTGATTGGCGATTGTGTGAAATGTTTGATCTTTTGACAATGTCAAAACTAAAAATGACAATGTCAAAAATAAAAATGACAATTGTGTCAAATGATGGAGTCGGGTGAATTATTTTTGATGACAGTTTGACTGCAAATGGAAATAAACTTAGAACATATAGGAATTTGAAAGAAAAATATGAAACTGACACCTATTTATTTTTAGACATTGACAAAACTTAAAAATTAGTAACAGTAAGCTTATGATTGAATTGGGTAGACATAAGAAAATGGATATTAATAACAGGATTTGTCCCCTGTGTAAAAATGGAGTTGAGGATGAATATCATTTTACTATTTTATGCTCCAGCCTTAACAATATTATGAATAAAATGTTTGCCAATATTCTTAGTATTTTTCCATCTTTTCATGTATTGACTGATGAGAAAAAGTTCCTTTATTTATTTCAATGTGAAGAATATGATATTGTAGAAATTATTGTGAGGGGAGTAAACAAAATGTATAATAGGAGAAATGAGTTGAATGAAAAATAATTTTGTTTTTGTTTTCAGATTTCTGTAAAAGATTTTCTGGGTATTGTTTAAAAATGTTTGCAATTCATTGCACAATGTGATGGTTTCATGAAAATATAAATCACTATTATATTTTATACTTTGATTGATATATAAATTATATTTAAAATGTTCCACCTCCTCATACTAAATGCCATTAGAGAGTCATGTGTTTCAAACATGTGTATATATATATGTAGTTTGATTGTAGTTAATAGTTTCTTTGTTTTGTTTTGTATTTAATGTGTTGATTTTGGTATCAATCCTTTGTATGTGGATTTTAGACCAATAAAAATTCTGATTCTGATTCTGATTCTGGTACATAAATTACTTGCTCCCTATTTTCATTTTGTTGATTACATGTCGCGCGACATGTAAACAACAAAATGAAAATAGGGAGCAAGTTCTGAGATTTAATTTTAATTAGATTGCATAAATGAGATCTTCACATTGTACAAAAATGTACTTAGGGTACTTTAAAATGGCTACAAATCAAGAGTAGTACAACTTGTCGACAAGCTCTCTCCAAGAACGTCTTCCGGACAATTGCTTCCTTAATCTTTCCTACGACGATGAGGGCCCGGTTGGCTCAATGAGTTAGGTTGATGGATCTAACAGCTCATATAAGCCTATCACTAATACGGCGTGGGTTCGCGCCCGGCTTTGTAAATTACAAAAAAGGGTGCACTTGACTCGCAGCCGCAAGTGATAAAGCTTACCAGTTGCTTGCCCATGGTCGGTGGTTCTCTCCGGCTTCCTCCAACACAAACACTGGTCTCCATGATATAGCTGAAATATTGTTGAAAGTGGCGTTAAAAACACCAATTGGCAAAAATCAAAAAATCAAACCGACGACGATAAAAGTTTTCAACAATCAGGATGTGGATGCTCACTCTTGCATGGTATGATGGTAAGAATCTTTTTTTTTTAATTTCGAGGTTCCGACCATGAAATGTCGTGGTTTGCAATGATAACTTTGTACAAAATATTGCCCAATCTGGGTTGAGCAAATACGTACAAAGCAACGTATATTAGAGAGTAAACATTCAAAAACTTAATCCCTTATATTTATTATTTTCGCCAGCAGAATTTTTTATATTGATTTTTAACCCAGAAATGGTCATGGGATCGGTGTGAACTAACTGCCTGTTTTATTTTTCTGACCGAATAATTTTTTTTCTGACATTGCCTTCCGCTAGACATATTTCGCCAAGACTGCTAGCCATCTATTAGACCGCACAATTATGTCTTAAAATCGATGAAAATGAGAAAGATATAGATTTTGAGACAGGATTACGCGATCTAACAATATATTGGTTGGCGACTTACAGTTTGTCGTAGTAATATACATGCCCTCTTATAAGCTGTTAGACACCGACCATTTTATTACTGACGGAGGGGGCAGGGCGGTTTGGAATCCATAATTGTCTGAAATTTTTCTTTTATCTCCAAGTTTGTGCAAAAAAAATATTTGCCTCTTTCCCTGAACGCACGGAAATTTGTCCCATTTAAGTGTGAACAAAATTTGTGTGAAAAAATTATTACTTTCTATATATAATATTGATATAACTTTTTGTTTATCGCTCATGAAAATCCCACCCCCACTTTTTTCAGTAATGAAATGGTTGGTGTAAGGCGACCTTAGTATGAGACTTTGTATTTTTCTGTATTTTTGTGGATCATTGTTACATTTATTACACATCTCAATATTTCTCACTGTTTTCTTATCGAGTCTCCGTAATTCAAAGTAAACAGCAATGGTGGTGTAATGGTTAGCGGCTCACCTCGAGTGTGGTAGATCGCGGGTTCGATCCCGGGTCGGATCAAACCAAAGACTATAAAATTGGTATTTGTTGCTTCTCCACTAAGTAAGCAGCATAAAGGAGTAAGAGTAAAGACTGGTTGGCTCGGAATCACAATAATGTGTCGAGTGGAGCGACATGTCTATCCGCGGACTGTTGTTTCAGTGAGCTAGCACTATAAAATTCCAACTCAGCTTGTTGGTATAGGACAAAGCGGAACTCATCATCATGTCATTGACAATTAACTTGTTCTATCCATGATATAGCTGATAAATTGCTGAGTTGGCGTTAAACAACGATCACTCACTCACTCGTTTTAATAACCATGATGTTTTCTAAGCTGCCTTTGGTGTAATAAAATACTTATATACTGCTTATTCGGACATTAACTAAAGTGGTATTATGGGAGGTCCTCTTTATTATTCTTTTGATTACGCTCAAAATGTATTCATACCTCATAGCACTCAGCAAGTAGGTCCAATTTATGCTAAGACTCCCCGAAAATGTGGTTTATTTTGACATTTTTAGACAACTGCCAGATCAAGTCGAATAAAGTTAACTTTCTCAGTGATAATTGCGTCGGTAAAAATAAGAATAACGCAGTTATGCGATATTTCTGTTAGAGAACAGTTCAAAGATTCAATTCAAAAATGAAGCCATCGTTGCCATACCATACTCGTTTTGTTGCTTTGGTCTGATAAAATTAAAATATCGGCGTAGCAAAATTTCATCAATTTTCGAATTAGCGCGTGTTGTCAATACTTCCACACAAAAAGAAATCAATCTAGCCCAACTCATAGTAGACCCTGTTTCGAAAAAACTCTTGTACAGGTTTATGACTGGCAATCGTATTTTGAAATATATTTCCGAAAAGTTCCAAACATAATTAGCAGGGACGGATCCAGGATTTGAAATTAGGGGGCGCACTTAAAATAATGGCGCCGAGAGGAGCGAGGCGCGAAAATATTTGGGATATTTCGTGTGAAAAATCACGATTTTACGCAAAAAAATTATAATTTTTTCCAATGTTACGTGGGCGCGCGCCGGGTGCGCCCCCTAGATCCACCCCTGATTAGGTATCACCATTTTCGATTTAACGCTACAAAACCTGGATTAGTGTTTATCAAAGAATTCCCGTCAACGGAATAAAAAATTATTAAAATTATGTACATTGCATTTTGAAGGAATGCCTCTACTTGTCCATAATCCCACTGTTCCAATGCCGAAATCCCTTGAAATTCTTAGACACGGGAGAAATAAAAGTGATGACTAAGTGGTTGTGTAAAAATGCCAATAAATTATATTTATATGCATGTTTGCTTCAATCTTCAAAATTTCAAAACAAGTTACGTGTTATAGGTCCCTCTAAAACAAGGAACGAAACAGAAACGAAACGCAACGAAACGAAACGGAACCTGGCGAAACGAAACGGAACCTGCCGAAACGAAACGGAACTTGGCGAAACGAAACAAAATTGAAACGAAACGAAACGAAACCTGGCGAAACGAAACGAAATTGAAACGAAATGAAACAAGGCGAAACGAAACGAAACGAAACGAAATGGAAATTGAATCGAAATAAAATTGAAACGAAACAACACGAGAGGAAAAAAATCAACCAAATTCATTCCTATTTATATATACTTCATGTGCATATATTAAACACGTTTGAAAATAAACCCAATGAAACGAGCAGACCTAGAAGTACGTTTCTTATCACGAACAGATAGTGCTCAATTATGTTATGAGAGATGAAAAGGTTCGAAATATGTAATAAACACCGTTGCTACACTTCTAAAGCTTGTGTCAAGACAAATCCAGAAAAAAATTAAATCGAATAAAAAAAACAAATTCAAAGTACTCCGTAAAGTGTGATTTTAGGGAGAGTTACACAAATTCCATTAGCATGTTCTCAAAAGTTCTTGTGAAGCGGAATTTAACGAAATAAAACTCGCTGAAATCAGACAAAAATGAAGAAAAAAATCGGCCTCACCAAGTGCATAACACGCCCCGCATAATACGCCCATTTATACAATAGCTCTGAAAAGTTTAAAGCGAATTGGTCAAGAACCCGCAAAGTTTGAAGTGAATTGGCCAAGGGGTTCTGAAGTTAGAGAGCGACATGTCAAACGAATGGATGGACGGACGGAAAGACGGATATGGTTTACCATAATACATCCGTCTTAAGACGGGTGTATAAAAATAAGTACTTGGTAAAATTCCAGTCGTGGTTTTGTTTTGGTACCTAATTGCCCAGAAACGGTAAGAAAACACACAATCTGACTGGTTTTATTTCTAGTTTCATTTCATCCGAAAATAACAAAATACCGAAACTGCAGTAAATTTTATTTCGACAAATGGCCATTTCGACAATCTATGTCTCATCAGTGTAGATAAAACCAAAACATTTGGAAGAACAAAAACCAAAAGATGTATAGGGAATGATGGAGAACAATTAAGCTGAAATACCTCAAATACATCGACAAACGAATACCGAAGCAACAAGCCGAAGGGACTATTAAGAAAATCATAGGTGCAGAAACATGGCGATACAGAGATAACACAAAAAGAGACAATTGAAATAAACAAATAAAGAGAATTGAACACGAGCGCCACAAAAAATAACGCACTAGCAGTGTGAACCCCCACAAAAACCGGGAGTATCATCAGGTGCTTCGAGAGGGCAAGTATGATCTGCTCCACGCGTGGCACTCGTCACACTGCAACTGGCAACGTCAAAATCAGCTAAGGGATGAGCTTTGCACGAGGGAGATTAAACCTTCCCCCCGTTTTATGAATTTCTATATTTTAGATATATAGCTTGTTTTCAAAATAATATTGTCTTTTTTTCGGGCCAGCACCTACGTGCTGGACTTCTGGGCTTGTGCTGCCATAGGGGACTAACAGTCCATATGACAGTAGGATCGACCCAGTTGTTATAAAATAACAAACAGCTTTTTAAAAAGTAGCCGATCAAAACAGAACTAAATATAAATTAAGGTCTTCCTAGAGTCCAAATCGCACATTTGTTTAACATTGCCAAATAATAATGAAGCCATTTTGTATTTTGAATTATGGGTTTAGTCTGTACGTCCGTCCATCCGTTGCCAAATGTGCACTCCCAACTCATTCTAAACTATTTAACTGGTCCATGAAACTTTCGGAGAATCTTGATTATATTGCCATTTTGCACCTCTTATTCCATTTTCTATCAGATTTTTTTTGGGGGAGGGTATAATTTCTACTTTTATAGATGCTCGTCATACCCTTCACGGGCAATGTGATCATGTTATGTTTTGACATGTTCGTTGGTTTTTCATCACACTGTTGTTTCTTTACATTCCCTATTTTTATGCAATCTTTCTAATATCAACAAGCGGGAATCAATTGAACCACAAAACGGCAAGAAAATCGTAATTAAAATGACCTTTTTTTCGCTTTGAGGCAGTTTTGTTTTCACTTTGGCCTAAAAAAAATATCTGCAATAATTCTCAAATTGTGTGTTATAAAAATGACTGTTTAATATGACTGCCGAGAGAATGTCCCTTCACGCGTATATTTCGTGTCAATTTCATGAAAAAACGTGCAACATATCAATATATTTATACGATAAGTTAATCACGTGCCTCGCGCAGAGTAGATCATGCAAACCCTTCCGATGCACCTGGTGATACTCCCGGTTTTTGTGTGAGGGTTCAGATTGCTAGTGCTTTTATTTTTTTATGGCGTTCGTTTTCAAATCTGTTTATTTGTTTTGTCCTTGTTGTTTCAGCAGTGTAATATGGGTGAGGTGGAAGAAGAAAGTCATTTTCTATCATTTTGTAATCAACACACGGAGGGAGGACAGAAAAAATCTAAATAAACTCATAATTCAAAGTTGTCCTAACCTTTTAAACGTGAATTCACAAGAACAATTTATTTGGTTAATGACTTGTAAAAAACACAACTGTATAGAAAATAAGAAGTCAGTTTATCCAGAGAAATTATAAATGATGCATGTCAGTATTTAATTTTATTGTTAACTTTGATTGTTTGCAGTTCTGGATCTGACACGGAGAAACACCATCCCCTGGAGTCTTTCCAAGTATTGCAACCAGTGGCAATACACCCACACTAATCATGATCGTTATAATATGTCTTCGCCTTTTGTGGGCCCTTGATTGGAACAAAAAAGTTATGTTATCGTCTCTATTTGTGTAATCTCTGTATCACCATTTTGTTTTGTTTCTGGATTATCCCTTTGGCTTGTTGCTTTGATAAGAAGAACTCCCCTGTCCACAGTTCACCGAACCGTTAATACCAGTGACAGGCATCAACGGAGCTTTGCCAAATTTTAAACTATGGGAATGTATTAGATATGTTTCGAAACATTATCCTTTATGACGTTTCGGTTTTGTTTCTCAGTTTTGTTTCGTTTCGTTTCGATTTCCATTTCGTTTCGTTTCGATACACTTTTTAGTTTCGTTTCGTTTCGATTTCCATTTCGTTTCGTTTCGCCGGTTCCGTTTCGTTTCGTTTCGTTTCGCCCGGTTTCGTTTCGTTTCGTTGTGTTTCGTTTCTGTATCGTTTCTTGTTTTAGAGGGACCCACGTGTTATGGTGTAACAAATGAATCCATATAAACACAACCCATGACATTGTATGGGTAATAAATTTTCAATGCATTTAAATGAAAGATTGATTGATCGATTTATTTATTGTATCTAACCACACTTTCAGCAATATTTTAGCTATATGGCGACCAGTTTTAGTGGTGGAAGAAGCCGGAGAGAACCACCGACCATGGGCAAGCAACTGGTAAACTTTATCACCTGCTTCTGCGAGTCGAATGCACCCTTTTTGTAATTTACAAAGCCGGGCGCAACCCCATGCCGTATTGGTGATTGGCTTGTATGAGTTGTTAGGTAATCCCACTACCCAACTCACTGAGCCACCGGGCCCTTTTTTAAATGAGAGATAATGGATTTTAATGAAACTGCAAGTTTAAATATAGATTTTATTATTTTCCCCCATGGAAAGGAATAATTGAAATAATGATCTTGCTTTGATTAAAAAAAATCTCACAAAAGCAATGCTGACACAGTTTCTCATGTGCTAGTATGATATTCAAATATGCTTCTGTCTGTCGATTTTGCATTCGTCTGTTTCAAAAGTATGAATATATAAGCTAAAAGGGTTCCTTCTATGTTCTACTAAGTTTTCAAAAGCATTTACAACAGTAAAATCGGAATCTCAAGACCGATATTAACCAATTTAAAAGGCAAAACAATTTTATATTCTCCAATAATTGCAAGTGAGCCACGACATATAAAAATACGAACGCCTATACGGTAACGAGAATGTCGCGATTGTGATTAGAATACCCTGTACATTTGTATAAAGTTATATTTTATCATTCTGTTACCTTTCTCTTTCAGTTGTGCATGACTTTTAGTGTATTTAAAATGAAAAACAAATAATAAAAAAACGTAGCATTCGAGATCATGACATAAAAAAGAAGAGACGCGTTAAACAGCGTCACCGACGTCGTAAACATTGATAATTTAGGAAAACGGGATCCTTGATACACAATGTTTAGAACGTCATTACTCTGCTATTTGTGGTCAGAATTGATTAAAATAAGAATTTTTTTAAAGCTTACAATATATTTAACAAAAAGACAGGTAAATCTGAATTTCGAATTTTTACACCCATAAGGTCCCTTTTCGCAGATCGTGTCACATATATGTATATGATTTTAGTTTTATGATACAGATATATTGACTATTTTTTGTAATTTGTTTATTTTTCCAAGAACAGATTGATACATACATGATTCTATGAACACAATGTTTCAATGCACAAAAGTTACAATGTAAAAACAAGTTGATCTTCATAACATACTGTTGATCTTCATAACATACTGTTGATCTTCATAACATACTGTTGATCTTCATAACATACAAGTTGATCTTCATAACATACAAGTTGATCTTCATAACATACAAGTTGATCTTCATAACATACTGTTGATCTTCATAACATACTGTTGATCTTCATAACATACTGTTGATCTTCATAACATACAAGTTGATCTTCATAACATACAAGTTGATCTTCATAACATACTGTTTATCTTCATAACATACTGTTGATCTTCATAACATACTGTTTTGTAATAACTTTTGATATATTGACTATTTGTCCTTGGTAATTTTTTCAACAACAATTTTTAGGAGACGGCACTGTACACACTTTTATATAATCAACTCCTTCCACATTGTGTGCAGTGATGACCAGACATTATGATACTGTTTGACAATTTATATACATTGTATATATAATTATGATTGTTCATGGTTTTGTCCTTATCACATTTAACCCATTGAACACATGTATAACCCGTTCATGTCCTATAATTTGATAGATGTTTGTGTATAATATATTATATGTTGTCAATTGGTAATGATGAAATGCTATATTTGAGTAGTAAGCATATGAACTGTCAATAAAATAGTTTTCTAACAGTTTTAATTGTATTTTGACTTTGCAGCATAGTATCCAGCATATAATGTTTGTGACATTCCCCTTTAAACTCACTCTTATTAATATCATTCAGACATGGGTTACCTGTATTGATAGTTATGGTCTTTTATGATGATTGCTTGGGTTTTGCCATTAAACTGATAATTAACAAACATGTCCGATTAGTAAGGAAGGGTATGGTTGTGAATGAACATGATAATTTACACATAAGAACAAATCAAAGCAGGGCGTTTAACACTATTGTTTATTTCATCGCAACAGTAGTCTATGGGCTTTAGTAATTAGCATCATTCATACCCTAAAATAATAAGAAAGACTTTCTACTCTGCCGTTGAGCTGCACCTTTACTTCTCTCGATAAACTCTGTGTACTGACACGTGTTGCCCTTTAATTGAATATATTCATTTTCGAGCCCATTAACCGGTTTAACTTCGCCACATATTTGTGTCTGTCTCACGCCAACGTCATTTGTTTGTATGTTTGTGTGTGCATGTCGTTCAGTTGTGATGAGAGGCAATTGTTCGCATTGTTGATATTGGTGAAATTGTTGACTATCACTAATTGGACATTTTTTCATTTTTTTTTTATTATCCTGGTTTCCAGCTGCAATATATTTTATTATAACTGGAAATTGGCGTAAGAAGAGTTTGAAGATACCAAAGGGGTAATCAGAATCAGAAAAACGATGAAAAACACAATGGCCAAGAAAAAGAGAAAAAAGACAAACAACGATCTACAAAACGTACACATAAAACTAAAGATCGGGATGAACTCAGGTGCCCCAGAAGGGTAAGCAGTTCCTGCTCCACTAGTGGCACCCGTCGTGTACCTGCATTGATAGCAAGGTTTTATAATATACACTGCGTGGATTACACTTGCAAAAAAGAAAAAACTAACAGACAATAAATGGTTGAAATTGTCAGAGGTTGAGATCTGTGTAGATTGAATGATTGGCTTGGTTTAGCTCCCATTGAACAGTGTTTGTTTATCTTTATCATATGAATATCATTTATTATTTATATGTGTTCATCCAGTTGTATCAGAATTGAGAACAAAATGTATACCGAATTATTACAAAACTAATCCTAATATGAATAAATTTGGTGGTTTATTGTCTATTTGTAATATACAAGTACATAAAAAACTAGCTATTTTCTTAAAGAAAGTTATGAAATATTTGTGATATTATGTGTGTATTTATTTACGTTATTGTTATGTCTTGCCATATTATGTGTGTATTTATATATATGTATTATGTCCTGTCTTGCCATTTGAATGTATTATACATGTATATTGTCCTCTTGTACACCTGTGTGTGTCTGAGGTTGCTAATAAAATCTTGAATAAAGTTAGTACTTACTATTTGTTAAGTTACCTATTTTGTAATAATATAAAATAGTTAAGAGCTAAAGAACATTTTGAGCACAATTTAGTTGTATTATATTACAATATTACACTTATATCGTGGCGGTCAGTTATATTGGAGGAGGAAACCGGGGGACCTGGAGAAAACCACCGACCTGTCGCAGTCACTGACAAACTTTATCACATAATGTTGTACATTTCACCCTGATCTAGATTCGAGCTCACAACATAAGTGGTGATAGGTACTAATTACATAGGAAGTTGTTAATCCAACTACAATACGATCATGACCAAGACGGCCCCTTTGAACACAACTTAGATAATACAGTTTTAAAAATATATATCAAATTTAAAAATTTACTGGAAAATTATGAAGCTGTTAATTAAATCGAATACAATTCCCTCTCCAAAATATAATTCAGGATGAAGGACTAGCGTATCAGTGTGTATTACAAAATCTACATTTTCGTTTTAGTTCTTTATTGGTAAATGGCAATGTTCCTCTTACAAATATTGAACACAAGACCAATAATTTACTACAGAGGAGATTGTCGATATCATTAAAATATTAATTCCTAATAAGGCATCGGGACCAGGAATGATCAGTTACAAAACGTTAAATATTGGTCCTGTAAAATATCAGCCTCTCTTCAAATAATTTTGAATAAATTTCATTTACAATGTGAATATCCAACCAACTGGAAGATTGCACATGTGATTGCTATTGTTAAAAAGGTGATAATTCATTACCATCAATCTAATTATAGGCCTATATCTCTCATACGTTATGTTGGAAAAAATGGAACATGTAATCAATAAATATGTGTTTAACCATCTACAAAGAAACAAAGTAATTTATTCATATAAATCTGGTTTTCTGCCAAAATATTCAACAGTATACACCAACTATTTAAAATGTATAAATGCATTTTAAATACATTAGCAAGAAAAAAGGAAATTAGCTGTTTTGTATTCTGTGATTTTTCTAAAGCATTTGACGAAGTTTGGCATAAAGGGTTGATACATTTAATTAAATCACATGGTGTAGATAGTAACTTATTAAATTGGGTCTCTAGTTATCTGCAAAATCGACAACAGAGAGTAGTAATAAAGAATTCGTCTTCTTTACCTTGCAATATTTCTGCTGGTGTACCTCAACAATCAGTACTTGGACCTCTACTATTTAATAAATATATTAATGATATTAGAATCTAATCTCTCTTTGTCGACTTTTTGCGGAGGACACTTCCTTCGGGTATTCCAACCGTGTTGAACTACAAATCAAACACGTGATTGATCATGACTTGAAAGACCTGGTCGAATGGTCAAAGAAATAGTTGATGTCCTTTAACCTGGATAAAACAGAACTTATGATATTTTTAAATGGAAAACTATTCCAATTTCAAATTCTCACAAACATTTGGGAGTTATTTTAGCAATGATTGAAAATATACTGTCAGACCAATTTTTGTATATGCTTGTGAAGTATGGGTAGGACACTCTAATAAACTTGATCAGTTACAACTTGAGTCTGCTAGGATCGTCTTCCAATATTTGCTAGCTCCATTTCAATTTTTAAAGAGTTAAGCTAAACAACATTGGCAGAAAGAAGAAAAAGGATTGAATTACAAATGTTTTATAATATTCAAAATAATATTACATCCAGGTATCTTTGTTACTGTCAACCACTACTAACCTCTCTCTCTCTCTCTCTCTCTCTGTTGGTATTCAACTTACACATATTTATTAAAGAAATATACATATGCATGCATGCTCTATCAATTAATGTTGTAACTTAATGCATAAATGAGAAAACTTAATAAGATTGCTTAAAATAATATAAAAGGCAAATATCGTGTAATTTTTTGATTTAATATTTACACTTAATATGTCACTTAATTTTAGCTAAAATAAACTGCATCAGATTAAAATCCGCTCAAAAGCAGGTTTTAAGAGGAAATTGCAAAATATTTGACAGCAGATAATTCTGTTTTCCAGTACAGTAATGCAAATGATATGCGCGTGACACAAGATTTGAACTCTTTCGGGGAGATTTTGGTCATGCGCAATGTTCAGTAGATGAAAAAAAAATATATTCCGTGTGTACCACATAAGAATAATTGCAAAAACAAAAAATTGGTTCATACGACATGAAACAGAGAGATTCCTCAATAATCATTGTCAGGAATGTGTGCGTGCTTACCTCAGCATCCATGATTGTTTATCTTTTCTTCACGAAGTCATGATCGGCAATCATCGGACCAAATTTTTTCTTCACGAGGTCATGATTGGCAATCATCGGAACAAAACAACCGAAAGTTAATCAGTCTCCACAATAATGGCGAGGATGATAAACTCTCGATGCGAGCACGCTAACCATTACACCAACGATGCGGTCTTACATAGAGAGAGATGCATTGTTTGGATATTGCTAAAAGTATAAGTATAGTAAGTAATATTGGTTGAGGATATCAGTAACGTGAGACGAGAAATGTCGTTTTTCAATAGAACAAGATTGATTGGACACTAGTATGACCAATCACGTTCAATCATCATTTTTATTTCTATTTGACGTCAAAACAATAAAGCATTCGACGGATCAAAAGGAATAATTTGTCATAGAGATTATTGACGAATATTATTTTTGATGTAATGTTCAATTTTATGTTAATATTAATAAATTGTTGAAGGTAAAAATATTAAAAATATATATCATTTGATTATTTACATTGCATCTATTCAAATGAGCTTTAAGTTGATGATACTACTGATACTCAAAAGTCTGTTTCTTACCTTGATTTTCACCTTGAAATCGACATTCGGGGAGGATTAAAAGGAAAACTCCAAGACAAACGCGATGACTTCACTTTTCCAATTGTCACCTTTGCCTTCATCAGTAACAATATTCCAGCATTACTAGCGTATGGAGTTTATATTTCACAACTAATACGTTTTTCTAGAGCCTGTACCCAGTACCATGATTTTCTGGACACAGATACATCGTAAACTGCTTACACAAAATCTACTCAACCAAGACTACGTTGCTCCTCTTCTCGCCGACTTGTTCCTTTATTCGTATGAGGCAGACTTCATACAGGGACTTCTAAAAAAAAACAAAAGAAGCTAGCCTGATCCTTTAATTTCACGTTCCGCTATATAGATGATGTCGCTTCACTAAACAATTTTAGGCTTGGTGACTTTGTTGATCGCATCTATCCCATAGAGATTGAAATAAAGGATATCACAGATACAGATAGGTCTGCTTCATACCTTGACCTACACCTCAAAATAAAGGATACCACAGATACAAAAAGGTCTGCTTCATACCTTGACCTACAACTCGAAATCGACATTGAGTGTCGGTTAAGAACGAAACTTTATGACAAAAGAGATGATTTCAATTTTCGCATTGTCAACTTTCCTTTTATATGTAGCAACATTCCAGCAGCACCTTCATATGGATTATATATCTCTCAGATGATACGATATTCCACAGCTTGTGGTTTCTATCAGGATTTCCTTGATCGAGGGTTGCTGCTAACAAGGACGCTACTGAACCAAGGGTTTCTTTTGGTAAAGTTGAAGTCATCACTTCGGAAATTTTAGGGTCGCCACCATGACATGGTTGACCGTTATGGAATATCTGTGTCATAAATGACCACGGATATGTTCCATTTGTCGCAAACACTTCCAGGTCCTTTCCTCATTCACGACTTATTACCAGGTTTGTAACTAGATTAACACGATGAGTGCTACTAGTGGAGCGGAAACTGCTTACCCTTCCGAGTCACCTGAGTTCACCCCAGGTTTTTAGTGGGGTTCGTGTTACTCGATCTTTAGCTTTATATGGATGTTTTGTCGATGGTTGTTTGTCCTTTTGTACCTTTTCTTTTGGCCATTGTGTTGTCTGTTCTTCTTCGATATACGCTTTCTGATTGCCCCTTTGGTATCTTCAAACTCTTTATGAAGTCGTCGATACAAAAATTATATGGTCGTCAACACAATCTGGTTTACGAAATATCCAAATGCCATATCTCAAAGGACAATGAATCTTTTACTTTTCACGTAGAAGATTTCCTACCTCTACCACTGACGTTTAGCGGACTTGACTGTATATATGAGTAACACGGCGGGTGTGTTATGAAAAGCAGGGATTGCTCATCCCTCGCGAGCACCTGAGTTTACCCTAGTTTTTTGTTTGTGTTGTCCAATTGTGTGTCTTTAGGGTCTGAGTTCCATGTAATGATCTTCGTTACGATTTCCTCATAAAAACGATGTTCGCTTTGTCTTTACCTCAAATTGTCTGTAGGAGGAATCATGTCTTATTTACGTAATTTGTGCTTGATTGCGCATAGTGGTGTTCAACGCATATTGTATCGGGTTTTTTCCTCTGTCCTTTTACGCTTACTTATATACAATAGCTAGTCTTGCTTGAAATTCGACCAATAAAAATCGAGTTTCTAATCGCCTATAGATTAACTGCATTTTTTAATTTAAAAAATGGCAGCTGAAAATAAAAGCATCTGATTTGCTACTATAAAAGTCAAACGACTTCTGGAGAATGTTGAACCGGACAAAACTAAGAGGGGCGCATTTATTGCTGCTAGTAATAAATTGATTTGATTTGATTTATTGTGTTTAACGCCACTTTCAGCAATATTTCAGCTATATCATGGCGACCAGTTTTAGTGGTGGAAGAAGCCGAAGTACCCGGAGAGAACCACCGACCATGGACAGGCAACTGGTAAACTGTATCACTTGCGGATGCGAGTCCAGTGCACACTTTATTTTGTAATTTACAAAGCCGGGCGCGAATCCACGTCGTATTGGTGATAGGATTGTATGAAAAACTCATTACGCCACTCTGGACCCTTGTAATACTGTAGCGTTTTTGGGGTCAATTCTTTACTATTTACGCTGTTTCTTTACTTTTTTAATCTTGTCCTACTTGGCCTCTTGATTTCCGGAACGTTACATTTAAAAACAACCCGTTGAGAAACCCTAGTATATTCGGAAATATTTATATTTTCCCTATCAACCAATCAAATGAAGGGGATTTCTTAGGCTCAATAATTTAAATGGGAAAGTCTAGAGACATTAGAATATTTCGCGCCCTCCGGTTTGCTCGTGCTGGTCTGCTGAAAAATTGTCATGCTAGACTGGGGAGTTGAAGGTGAAACATCTTTGGTAAGAACTAAAAAACATTTTCTTCATGGATTACAATTTCGTGTATTTTTCTTTGGTTAAAATCAGTCGGAGATGGACAACGCGCGACCCGGTATTTTATTTCTTTAAATTTAATTGAAACTTAAATCGTGAGTGTTATTTGGAATATTCTAGAAGCAGACGCTGAATTTTTATTCTATGGTAAAACATGCATACATTTCCCCTTGAAAACGAGTGTCAATGTTATTACGAATCCTATCAATTCCTGTTTTGATTGATTAAGAAACTAACTTGATTTTTTTAAAAGGAAGTTTGTTTATTCATCATAATCTTCTTTGTTATCCGTGACATGTCAACGTAAATTTCACTTTTGACATATCTAAACATTTAAGTATCTGAAAGTTTGGGGTTATATATATATATATATGGTTCCCATATTTTCATATATGATATACGAGATTTGGGTACATTTAATCCAGGAAAAATATGAATGAAAAATAAACCCGAAAACTGAGTGGATAGTTCACGACATATAGGTTGTATAGTTTCCATAAGTTCACGTATAAAGAATTGCGTAATTTGGGAACATTTCAATCTCGAGTGTTAACGGAGGTCAACTAGTGTATTATTACACTTTGGGTTGTGTAATTTCAATAGTAGTCCGTGTAGGTAGGAATATTATGAAATTTCAATCTTGAGGGGTAATGCAAGTAGAAATGTAAATGCACTGGGATCAGTTAATGTACAATTCCATCGAATTGGTGATAAACTTATTTTTGGGAAATTGCTACATAGGTCGGCATCCGTGGTTAATTTCATAATTGAGATACTTGCAGACAAAGAATTGATAACTGATTGATTAAGGATCAATTAAAGGTTTGAATAAACAACGTAATTATTGGCATTTTAATTGTTGATTTATGTATGTGAATTTTGTGTAATAAAATATAATTTATGTAAAAGTCTTGATTAATAGCTCCGGAATACAAGTACCAATATTTACTTTTGACCTAGATGATCCTACAGGTGATATCCAGTACCCGGGTTTCCTTACAGAAATAAATTAGCTTGGCGATCGTTCGTCTAGAGGTGATATCCGGTACCCGGGTTTTCATAAAGAAATAGATTAGCTTGGCAATCGTTCGTCTAGAGGTGATATCCGGTACCCGGGTTTCCTTAAAGAAATAAATTAGCTGGGCGATCGTTCGTTTAGAGGTGATATCTGGTACTCTAGTTTCCTTATAGACCTAAATTAGCTTGGCAATCAGAGGATAACCTCTGATATCCAATATACTAGTGAAACTTCTCCATCCAATATGGTTATTCCAGAGTGTCTTTGTGGTTTCAACTCGCATACTCAAAACAAGAAAGTTCGGTCCAATCTGACACATACCGTTCCTAAAATTGTACTGCCTTCCTAGACGCTTGGAGATATTAGACCTAGTCACATAGCTGACTTAGTCTTGGAATAAATCCCAAAAATACTCTTTGCATCATATGGTCAAATTTACAAATTGTGAAAAGATACCCTGATCGTATACTTTCAATCCATTCATACCTCGTCACCAAGTCGCGATAAACTGGTTGACATAGTACATGAATATGGACCCTTATTCTTGTGTTTGATACCGGATACATGTAGTGTCCACAAGTCCTGGAGCGAAAGCACAGGCCGAACCCTGTCATAGGAATTTGTTGACAATAATCGGGATATCTGAGCTAGCCGAGGCATCTTATTCATGAAACTTGTGTGAATTGAATTTACACTAGATGATATTCCATTGTTGGAGTATCGACCCGATTTTTGCTACAGTGGCGCCCAACGTGGGGCCTCCCTTTTCTTGAATATAATATTGTAATTCAGAAATAAGGGGCTCACCTGGTGAATGTTTTTTTTTCATTGGTGACTGATTAACTCAGGTTGGATATTAATATTGTATATTCTTGAGTTTGAAGTAGTGATTTAACTACTTAACTATTATGAATATGGAAGATCTGAAACGAGAAATTACAGATATAGAGAGAGAATTGAAGGAGAGTAGAATACAAATTTCAGAAAGTCTTGAACCACCAAGACTGTCTCCCCAAATTAACAGAAGGACTGGGTATCGGACTGGTGCTTTACCTAAATATGATTAAACACCCAAGTTCCCTATCTCCAGAGATAAAAAAAAACCTACTTCATATAGTCCTAGTCCAAACCAGGATCCTCCCCTGACAAAGTAGGCCAGTCTAAACCTCCGACATTAGGCCGAAGGTTTGACAATCCTTATCTTGGTGATAAATATTCAACAACCGATCAAGATCGTGATTGCTTTGAATTCGGTACGGAAGGAAACGCGAACCGGCGCGGTCCATCTCCGATAAAACATCACTTTGGAGGTTTATCAAAATCAACGGGTTTACACGCGGTCGCGAAAACTAGCTGATAGATATACAAATAAAACTGGTTTCAGCTAAATGTTCTATTGATAAATCCAAATGATAATTTACAAAACAAATAATTATAAGTGTTCACATATGGTAGTCCAATATACAAACAAATGTAACAATTACGTTAAGTCCAGTATAACAATGAAATGTTCACATATGGTAGTCCAATGCAACAATTCACAATACACAACATACGTACGATGTCGTACACTATTCAATTAGGATTCCTAATTGATTTTACACTGTTTCGAATCTGAATTTATACAAATGTTCATGACAGCGACTTGTTGTTACTCGTAAAATGACATGTTGAAACGTATCGGATTGAATGCAAATTATAACAATAGATATGAAATTAACAAATACTGAGTAATTAAAACTTTATCTCCTTAATTTTACACATTTGACTTCAAATGACTAATTTGACAATGAGAATAGACATATTGAATTAACAAAAAGTTCCCGAAATAATCGAATTTATATTGAAAACATTTTAAATAATGTTTGATAAAATTTACGTTACGACAACTCTCCTCCGCTCCAGCTAGACTATGACCCAGAGTCTCAAGGTGGAATTATTGTCCCTCGTCTGTATGTGGAACCACTAATCTTATGACAACTCTCCTCCGCTCCAGCTAGACTCTGACCCAGAGTCTCAAGGTGGAATTATTGTCCCTCGTCTGTATGTGGAACCACTAATCTTATGACAACTCTCCTTCGCTCCAGCTAGACTCTGACACAGAGTCTCAAGGTGGATTTATTGTCCCTCGTCTGTATGTGGAACCACTAATCTTATGACAACTCTCCTCCGCTCCAGCTAGACTCTGACCCAGAGTCTCAAGGTGGAATTAATGTCCCTCGTCTGTATGTGGAACCACTAATCTTATGACAACTCTCCTCCGCTCCAGCTAGACTCTGACCCAGAGTCTCAAGGTGGAATTATTGTCCCTCGTCTGTATGCGGAGTTGCCTGTTCATGGAAATGTTCAATCTGTCCACAACGGTAACATTCAATATTGTTCTTATGTCTCCGGGTAAATCCAGAACTTTCATAGAATTCATTTACATGATACGGAGAAACGAAAGCATAGCAGGCAAACACTGCCAACTCGATGTCGGAAGTCCGAAATTCCTCATGAATATTCAAAATGGCTGTATACACAGGATCTTGCAGCGCAATTAACTACGAACGGTGTAGTCAAATGCTCCGGGTTCTAGCACCAATTGACGTGTAGCAAATTTACACGTGGGGAAAACTAGCTGGTAGATATAAAAATAAAACTGGTTTCAGCTAAATGTTCTATTGATAAATCCAAATGATAATTTACAAAACAAATAATTATAAATGTTCACATATGGTAGTCCAATATACAAACAAATGTAACAATTACGGTAAGTCCAGTATAACAATAAAATGTTCACATATAATGGTAGTCCACTATAACAATGAAATGTTCACATATGGTAGTCCAATATAACAATCCACAATACACACCATACGTACGATGTCTGTACACTATTCAATCAGGATTCCTAATTGATTTTACACTGTTTCGAATCTGAATTTATACAAATGTTCATGACAGCGACTTGTTGTTACTCGTAAAATGACATGTTGAAACGTATCGGATTAAATGCAAATTATAACAATAGATATGAAATTAACAAATACTGAGTAATTAAAACTGTACCTCCTTAATTTGACATATTTGACTTCAAATGACTAATTTGACAATGAGAATAGACATATTGAATTAACAAAAAGTTCCCGAAATAATCGAATTCATATTGAAAACATTTTAAATAATTTTTGATAAAATTTACGTTACGACAATATAATGACATGACTGATGTAGAAAAGGGGGATTATACTATGGTAAAAACCCTGGTCAAAGAAAAAATTGACCCTTTACCACAGTGTGGGAACGGAAGTGTATATGAAATAAACAACTTTGGTATGTGTGATGGTGTATAGCGACGATCCATCGCTTGCAGGACTGTAAAAATATTACCTCAGGAAAGATTTTGTAATGGTTTGAGCTTATACAAAGCAACCAAAGTTTTAATTTGCCTTACGAAGGTCCATGTGTATATTTGATGCATGAAGTACTGCAATAATGCTGCAAATGCAAGATAAAATGTCCAAAAATACCACCGATCAGTAGAAGTTTGAGTGCTTGTCTTGTTTGACAGCTTTTTACAAAATATTCGAAAATGTTATGATATTGAAATATACGTTTTTTAAAAGCCTTTCATATATACTTTTGACATGTAAAGACAGATTTTTGTAAGTTGTATCAATGCCGAGAAAGTTTGTGTCAAAGATAGTGATGCAAGAATTGCAGTGTATAGGTGCTTGTTGGCAGTCAGATATGTATGTAGTGGATAGTCGCTTGTAAGCGCAGTGTATAGTCGCTTGATTTTCTCTTTCTATAAAATTTCATAGTTAAGTGTATCTGAAGCGTCCAAATGTTTAGCAAACAGTACTTTGACGATCGAGAGGATAAAATCGTTATCTTTGGGGAAAAACTGTGGTATTTGTCAAGAAAAAATACCCCGGATGGCTCAATGAGTTAGGTCGTTGGATCTAACAATTCATACAAGCCTATTACCAATACGGCGTGGGTTCGTGCTTGGCTTTGTAAATTACAAAAAAGGTGCACTCGACTCGCAATCGCAAGTGATTACCAGTTGCTTGTTCAGGGTCGGNGGTTCTCTCAGGGTATAATTCATATTTTATTATATTTTGAATAATAAATTAAACAGTGCGGATAGGTTTGTAATTACTATTACCTACCCTGGTGTCTACAAAATAATACGTTTCTTTCCCCTTTACACACTCGTCCATTCTTTGGTTGTTTTGCATCAACAGGTTTGTACTTTTTAATCACTTATAAGGGGCCCGGATGGCTCAATGAGTTAGGTCGTTGGATCTAACAATTCATGCAAGCCTATTACCAATACGGCGTGGGTTCGTGCTTGGCTTTGTAAATTACAAAAAAGGTGCACTCGACTCGCAATCGCAAGTGATTACCAGTTGCTTGTTCAGGGTCGGTGGTTCTCTCCGGGTATTCCGGCTTCCTCCAACACTACAAGTAGTCGCCATGATATAGCTAAAATATTGCTGAAAGTGGCGTTAAACACAAAAATTTAAATTAACACTCATTCAATTAACATTTTACTGTCAATGAAGTCAGTTTAATGGTAAAATTGTTAAGTTACAATATATGCTAGAACTTGCATGAAACTGCATTTCTCATAATTTTCTCATTGCAGATAGTTTCATGACGATCAGTTTTATTGACGGATTAGAAGGAGGAAGCTGTAAGCAAGTGACAAACTTTATCACACATTGCCTAAATTCCAATCAACACCTCGAAGCTAATAGGGTAGTGGTCACAGCGACAACGACCATTCAGCAGCCATGACTACCTTTAACACTCTTACCCGTGTAACAAGATTAAAAAAAAAAATTACGAATACAAATGATTTCAAAACTGAACAAGATGCATTTGTGAAACACTGATCCCCCGTCCCAATCAATGACACAGACAGACGGAGAGGGCAAAAACTATATGCCCCCGAATCTTCGATTCCGGGCAATTAAAATGACGGACAACACAAGTGATGATAAAACTGTTTAAAATGACGAACACTCAAAAATGACGGAAGACAAGCGATAACAAAACTCAATAAAACGACCTGTGACAGCGTGGCGTCGTCGATTTCACACGGGGAAAAAATCCAAATCGGTTTTTTAAAAATATTATCCTGTGAAAGAAAGTCCAAATCATCAAAATCAATGGTTTTAATTTCCTGTGTGTTATGCACACATTTGTATTGTCACTTTCGATTCTTTCTCAAAATTTTGAAAGCGTTAAAACCATAGTTGCCAACCTTCAGATATGGTGTGGGGGTCATGACCCAACATTTAGTATTCAAATTTTGGGTCATACTGCGTAACGACATTTTGGAGCCGAAATTAAAAAAATATATATATATAATCTTCGTGTCAGGGCGTATTCATGTTTATTCACAAATGCGTAAAAAAAAAGTTATATATAAAGACACATTTTATTTCATACAGTTTTAAGTTTAGAACACATCTCATGTATACACTATTCAACTTTCACTACTTTAAGCTCAACTTATAAGCACAACAAGCTGATTTGGCATTTTTTAGTATTTCTTCTGAGGGTCATTTCGTAGTGTCGGGTGTTCTGGCGGGTGAAGGATGGATGGGGGGTTATTTTAATGACCAGCGGCGGGTGATGAGACCTGACGGGTGATGTGGTCGTTTGGCGGGTGTGACCCGCCGATGGCGGGTGAGTTGCCAACTCTGGTTAAATCATCCGAAGGATTCATATTTTTAGTCATCCAAATCCATTTTCCTGTTTAAAAACGTTTTCTCATCTGGCGCGGCTCGTGCAGATTATGAAGATGTCCATCCAACTAGGAGGGCGTTTCCGTGGGAGATCTGATTGATGTCGCTAACTTTTATTGACGTCGCAAGATACAAGTCCCTTATTGAACAAAGTTGCTCGTGCACCATCAAATATTTTGATAGGCCAGACTCGTTCTGCGACCTGGTCACATGGCCTACCACAATATCTGATGATACACTCGCCTTTTTGTTCAATATATGTAACATAGTTAACTTTTAAATTTAAATATTTGGCAAGCAACTATACACAAAATTCGGAAGCAACTATTTCCTATGCCAACAAGCAACTATACACTTATCATAAAGACACCGACTATAATTAAAGGCATATTTTGTGCATTTGTCAAGCATATATTGACTTAATACTTTTACATGGTATAACAGTGATATTTGTGTATATAATAGTGGCATTGTCTAGTTAAACTTTACTTTATGGACTATAATAATGTATGTTTAAAATCATCTTTTGATATTAAAATGCGACAGCTTTAGTGATCAGCAGCTGAATATTTTACACACGGTTAAAGTAGCATCTCAGATCTTGTTAAAATGGTTATAAAGAAACTAAGAACGCAAATATAGCGCTATATACGTCAATAATCTTTCCAAATTAAAATAAATTTAAAAAAAAACTGTCCATATTTCAAACGCTACATGTCCAGCAAGCAATGGATCGTTGCTATACACCATCACAAATACCGAAAATGTTTATTTCCTATACACTTCCGTTCCCATACTGTGTATACAGGATCCGGGTGTGTTCGACGGATCTTCTAGGAATTCAGATTACCCTGTAAAAAGACGTAAAAGACGACTCCCTGGGCGGTTCCGGGATTTTCTAATATATTAAAACAGTGATCCCCGGTCTAGAATCGTGCCTTGTCTGTCTTGTACATGTCGTTTCATGCTTGTATATGTTATGTTTAATTGTTTTATTTGTGTATATAATTGTTTATTTTGACCACCATCACACCAATCACATTTTGTTTTATATTATACATAATTGTAAACTCCACATCATACTATCTGAGGTTTATTCATTAAATAATTATCTGGTCAGGTTAATTTACTAGTATATACTGTATTTTATTTTTAAATTGCCCCGTGAAATTAATGTTCACTTGATGATAAAGGTGTATATATATTTTTTTTTTCATAGATATACATAGTATGTATATATTTAGAAATTGTCCTTTGGCAGTTTTGGGCTCTGGTGTTGGCATATCGTCTGGCCAAAATTGCCTGATGTCCTTACACTTGACCCCGGTTGTCTGCTATACTTTTTGGTAAATATTGAAAAGTTAATTATTTAGTTTTTATTTGTTTATTTTTATTTTTT
>MJUT01032407.1:37247-48360 GCA_002080005.1 Gigantidas platifrons
ATCAAGGAAAATGCCTTGGCCACAGAATCACATTGCCGAATTGTCATTATACTGAAATATATGCTATGAAATTCCTTACATTTGCACGTTAACCAGGAATATATGTAGCTCTTATTCACCACGGGAAGTCGATCTCATGATTTTCTCGTCATAACATTTTGTGGTGAAAGAGAGCGATAAGCAGCCGTGTTAATGTACAATTCTATCGAATTGGTGATAAACTTATTTTTGGGTAATTGGTACATAAGTCGGCATTCGTGGTTAATTTCATAATTGAGATACTTGCAGACAATGAATTGATAACTGATTGATTAAGGATCAATTAAAGGTTTGAATAAACAACGTAATTATTGACATTTTAATTGTTGATTTATGTATGTGAATTTTGTGTAATAAAATATAATTTATGTAAAAGTCTTGATTAATAGCTCCGGAATATAAGTACCGTTATTTAATTTTGACCTAGATGAGCCTACAGGTGATATCCGGTACCCGGGTTTCCTTACAGAAATAAATTAGCTTGGCGATCGTTCGTCTAGAGGTGATATCCGGTACCCGGGTTTTCGTAAAGATATAGATTAGCTTGGCGATCGTTCGTCTAGAGGTGATATCCGGTACCCGGGTTTCCTTAAAGAAATAAATTAGCTTGGCGATCGTTCGTTTAGAGGCGATATCTGGTACTCTAGTTTCCTTACAGACCTAAATTAGCTTGGCAATCAGAGGATACCCTCTGATATCCAATATACTAGTGAAACTTCTCCATCCAATATGGTTATTCCATAGTGACTTTGTGGTTTCAACTCGCATACACAAAACAAGAAAGTTCGGTCCAATCTGACACATACCGTTCCTAAAATTGTACTGCCTTCCTAGACGTTTGGAGATATTAGACCTAGTCACATAGCTGACTTAGTCTTGGAATAAATCCCCAAAATACTCTTTGAATCATATGGTCAAATTTACAAATTGTGAAAAGATACCCTGATCGTATACTTTCAGTCCATTTATACCTCGTCACCAAGTCGCGATAAACTGGTTGACATAGTACATGAATATGGACCCTTATTCTTGTGTTTGATACCGGATACATGTAGTGTCCACTAGTCCTGGAGCGAAAGCACAGGCCATGCCAAGAAATCCCAGCCAAAAATTCCGGTCGACCCCCTATGGCACTCGTTAGTAGTTAAATCATTGAAACAGATTAGTTAATGACCTGTATCGCAACAGCAGGCGAAGGTTCCATAGCAACTTCCCTTCTTCTCATTAAGTTTTATGATAACAAGATTGACCAATACTCTGAAGTGGTATTGCTATTGTTTATCAGTGTTGTAAAGTGTCGTATAAATTTAAGATATATAATTTCAAAGATGGCAAGAAACAGAAATACTCCGGCACTGTTTTATATCAACTAAAATGATAATTTATAAGAATAAACCTAAAAGAAAAATATTAATCAATAATGCTATACACATGCTTAATGAATTCGAAGAAATTCCGTCTTGGTTAATAATTTGTGTTAATGAATATATGATTAAAACGTTAATTATGCGATTTAATTCAATAAATAAATACACTCAGTGGGGGAAACATTCAACTTATGTTCACTTGTATCGCATGGATAAGAGTGAAAACAAATAAGATAAGTGAAAATAAGTTGAAATGTCAAATCAATATTTAATATCAAAATTAAGTTAACACATTAAAAAAAAGGGGGAGGGGGCTCAAACGGTGCCTCTTGTCTGGTAGTAAAAATGGTACCAAAAAATCAGTCTAACAATGATGCATAATTCACTTTAACCCCGTCTTTGTTTTTGAAAAGTAAATAAGAATAAATCTTTTCTGGATATCGGGTATACCTCTTATTCCGGTATTCGAAATTATTAATCAATTGTAGTGTTGAATCTATACTATATTGGGCACAATCTGATGGAATAGTGAATGTTAAACGGACTCAAAAGGCAAAGGCGCTTCGGGGATTGACTTCCCCCCCCTTTTCTCCGGTGTTTTATTTTTAGCAAATTTAACTTCTTTACGTGTCCGTGTTCTTATCAATCCGATCTTACAATAACAGTAGTTTATGGGTACCAGCGGCCCTAAATGAAAAACAAGAGAAAGAATACATTGAGAAAGTGAAAGCCTAAAAAGCGTTGTTGATAGTGTTGGTATAAAGTTTTGACATTTACATTGGAAATAATTTATTTTCCCTCTATTGACTTGTTGTAAGACTGGTTTATTAATCTGTATGCACTTGTTTATATGTTATATAAATATAATGGTACCAGTAGAAAAGATGTTTACTAAGGTGACCAATATTATGAATTTTATTATGATTTTCTTTAATAGAATCTAAAAACGAAATTAGTAATAAAATGGCATTTAAAACAATTTTAAACAGTGATAGAAATTTACCCCGTAAACAATTTAGGCACGTTTTGCAGCTTTTATTTTAATATCCTGAAGGTACCTTTGTTTTTGTAAATGTTATATAGACTCGAACCAAAAGTAATATCTAATATCTGGTGAATTTTATCTTAATTTTGTTTAAAGCACAATAAAAAAATAAAAAGCAAATCGAATTTTAAACTCATTTTTTTGTTATCAATTCGGTTGTATTTCGCTTTGACTATTTCAATTACGGAAGACGGACCGCAACCAGGAAAAAATGAACACCTGATACTCTCTGTATNTGTATTACGCTGTCATATGTATTTCCGTCAACGTGACAACAGTCATGTCACAATAGGACGGCCATCATCGTAGATTGTATGACATTCCCAGGTAAAGTACTAGAATGTTGTTTGGCCAATACCCGCCATCTAATAATCAATGGATAACACATACTCTTAATGGGGCTCATGTTATTCGATCTTTAGTTTTATGTCGAATGTTTTGTAGATCACTGTGTCTCCTTTTGTACTTTTTATTTTGCCCATTGTGTTGTCTGTTCTTCTTCGATTTACGGCTTCTGGTTATACCCCTTTGGTATCTACAACTTTTCTTATATCCGACCTTTCGTTTGCAAAATCCATCACGATAACATGTGTTAACAAAAAGAGCAGACGACTTTTTCTTTTATATAGCAGACGATCACACAAAATGGCTGGTTAGGCAACAACCATTTTCTTATCTGGGGGAGGGGGGATTGGGATTTTCATTGTGCTCGTAATTTTTTTTTTCAGAACATTCCTCAATCAAAATATTTTTTTTCTCATGAGAAGGAAAATAATTTTTTTCCCTATCATGTGGTGGAACAGCAATACATTTTTCCATAGAAAATTGTCTATGCGGTGACAGCATATTTTTTTTCAGCTACAATCAAAATCTAAATTTTTTTTCGGTCAGCTAGGGCATTAAAATATATATTTTTTTTAAATCCAGTCCCCCCCCTCCCCCAAGATAAGAAAATGGTTGTTGCCTTAGTGTGTTTTGTATTTAGGCCAACAAAATATCAGAAGAAAATCCATTTATCCCTCTCCTTTGCATACCTAACTTATATCTTTAATATGACATACATAATATAAGAACGTTCAGATACAAATGTTGTCAACCTAAAAATGTCGAATATGGGGATGTTGACGGGTATAAGGACCTGTTAAATAGTTCAAATTGTGCCTCACAGTTTAACAGGTTCAGCTGTCTATGTATTCAGTCTTTCCTGACTGATACCATATAACAGTAAACAATACCGAGATTGTGTCTAATAGGGTGTAATACCACTAATTAATTTCTTTGACATGTTCTACTGAATTTGTGTTTTTTCGAGCATACCTGGCTATTTTATCTCAAGTTTATCCTTTCCAAGACCATATATTTTCTAAAACGTACATGATTCCTCTACGTTCTGTAAAAATACCATGGGATGTTTAAAGTCTTGCAGTGAAATGCCAGGATATGGAAAACGCCTACTCTAAAAATAGCACCGTCATCCCCTCGGAAATTCAGTTTTTATAGGTCATGCATCAATTCATCCATAGAGGAATTAAAATACTACTATATCCTTCAAATTTGGGTTCAAGATAATCCTTATATAGTTAACTTCAATTATCAGTGTTAATTATTCAATTTTTCACTATACAACAAAGCGAAAGGAACTTTTATCTTTAAAAGGGACTAATGTTCTAAGCTCTGATTATTGAATTAGTGGTTTATTATAGATTTATTCTTATGCAATACATATCTCGAACTTAGTCCTCCTCCTTTATTCATATTGACCAAATGTCCTCTTTGTTCAAGATCAACACGCTGGGTTGGATTTTAATAGAGCAAGCTCATTGAAACAACAGTCCGCAGCTAGACATATCGCTCCACTCTGACACATTATCCTGATTCCGAGCCGACCAGTCTTTGCTCGTTCTCCTTAATGGTGCGTGCTTAGCGGAGAAGCAACAAATACCAATGTTATAGTCTTTGGTTTAACCCGACCGGGGCTTGAACCCACAATCTATCGCACTCGAGGCGAGCATGCTAACCATTACGCCAACGATGCGGTTTAATTATAACTTCAAACTTCAGGATGGAAGCAATGCTTACAACTGACAAGATGTATCTGGTAAGACATCTTCTTTTGTTCCTATCGTTGTGTTGCTCGCTCTTTATTATTTATGATATTGGAATTATTCCAACAGTTTGGTATTTTTTTCATTTTATTTGACAAGACAAGGGCATGGAATCATCCTTATTCATATAACAACAGTTCCACTTCCATTTCTTTCAAATCCTGACCGCTCTCAACAAATTTATTTATTATATATAAAAGTCATTTATCAGAAATTGTTTTACTCATAGCAAATATTGACCCTCCTTCAGCAAATTAAGCTTTATGTCAGATATTTGCTTTCTTTTGCTTAATATCGACCCTCTTATATGAGTCATTTATTAGAAATTGTGTTACTCATAGCAAATATTGATCCCTTTCAACAAGTTAAGATTTATGCCAATTAGTTGCTTTCTTTTTATCTGTCCCCGCTACATTATATTTGTTATGTTTGTCCACGGGGTTGTCTCCCTCGTCAGCAAATTATCCGTAAAACAACAAAAAGTTGTCATATTATCCTCGTCTACATATTTCTTTCATTTCTTTTCATACAGGCTTAGCAGATCGGTCACATGAGTCTGCATGTGCAAATGTGGCACAAGAGTCATCACGTGTACAAAATCAGCAACCAATTAAATTTCCAGAAGAGATCAGAACACCAACAGACCGTGAAAGACAAACTAATGGGAATAAATCATCGAAAATTGATTCGTCCAAACAAGGTAGCATATTATGAAAACAAACAATATAATAAATGAATTTGTAATTCAGTTCACTTGACATACTTCATAACGTACACAGTTGTAAGAAGAGTTTGAAGATACAAAAGAGGTTATTCAAAGCTGTAATTCAGTTCATTTAACATACTTCATAACGTACACAGTTGTAAGAAGAGTTTGAAGATTCAAAAGAGGTTATTCAAAGCTGTAATTTGGTTCATTTGACATACTTCATAACGTACACAGTTGTAAGAAGAGTTTGAAGATACCAAAATGGCAATCAGAATCCGTAATAAGAAGGACAGAACAATGACCATAAGAAAAAGAACAAAAGGACAAACTACGATATACAAAACATACACATGAAACTAAAGATCGAATAAGACGAACCCCACTAAAACCCCATGGTGAATTCAGATGCTCCGGAAGGATAGGCCGTTTCTGCTCCACTAGTGACACCCGTCATGTTAATCTAGGTACAAGTCATGAACTAGGAGAGGACCGGGAAGTGTTGTAACTATTGTTTACTGTTACTATTTTATTAAGAGCAGATTATTGATATCACAGCAGATATGAATAACTGTGGTTTTATCTTTGAGCTAATTTTCAGTGTTGATGTCGTTATGGGCGCAGCTAACTTAGGGAATGGTCATTTTTAATAGTTTAGGGGGTCGGAGCTTTTTTTTGGGTGGGGTACCATTTATTAGATTATTTCATTGGGGGTGGTCATACAATTGAATGTTTGTCTGTATGTCACACGTGAATTTCCAACAGTACTTAAAATATAAAAGTAAGTCTGTTATCAAATAAATAACGGCTGTCATTCTTATAAAATCAGTGATAGTGTGCAATACCAGCAGGATGTCTAATTTATCATAATTTATCAAGTGGCAGATAATCTGATCACTCCTTAGCACACAATCTATTATGTTCATTATCCAAAAAAAATTACATTTTATATAAGAATTTACAACCAATAATTTTTAGATTAATTTTTTCTGTATGACCACAGAGAGAAACATATTTCTACACAGTAATTTGACCAACCCATGGATCTTCTAACAAATACAAGGATTTTATCAATCTGGTTTCTTTGATTGCTAGCAAACTGAAGATGTTTACTACTTTTTACATGTGTTTGTCAAAGAGAATTCCTGAAATATTTAGCTGTAAAATCCTTCTTACAGCTGTTGATATTGTGGCTTAATTCTCATGAATATACCCATCAATTAATTATTTTTAAAATATATAATGGCTGCACATTCAATAGCAATATGAACTATCCGGATAATTTATTTTCCTGTAGCTATATATATCTGTAGTAAAACTTTGGTATTTTCAGTCAAAATTATGAGGAAACAGGTCGAATATATAACCGTTCCCTGTTGCAAACGTCCATGCAATTTGCCAAGAGTTACAACAAATAATGTTTAACGCTACAATTAAGATTACGTACCTGTTTGTTTGAAAATAGTAATACACACAATCTCTTTGTCTTTGTCTTCGTTTGACCATGCAGCAGATGAGCGGGAAACTGAATGCGCGTGCTGGGTGGTCAGATAACACGTGATCAACGGTTGAATCACATTTCGCCAACATAGATCGATAACATGTGATCAACGGTTGCATCATATTTCACTAACATCAGAGACGTATATATATAACACATGTAATTATACGAGATCAAATTATTTCAGTGAAGTTCTGAGAAACTGCAAACGAAAACAGGTACAGATTTAAAGGGCCCCATTCTAGAAAAAGGGAATGCATGTTTGACAAAAATACAATAAAAATTAAAGGTCACACACCCGGTGTTCCTGCTTGAAGCTTGAAGTGAAAAAATCCGACTGAACCCTCGTTCACAAGTACTCACCTGACAGATGATACCCGTTATTAATACGTATAATTACCATAAATAATTCTTCATTCGGTCGATCTACATAGCTGATAATTGTTTCTCCCTTTTAACATTGATCCAACGTTAACATTTCAACATAATCTAAATTCAACGTTGAAACAACGTTACAATTACAACGGTGAAATACCAACGTTGAATCAATGTTGAATAGGAGTTGATCAACATCTAAACCTACATTCAACATAGATTCAACGTTGATTCAACGATGTGTGCCAGTCCATTCTACCTCGTCACCAAGTCGCGATAAACTGGTTGACATAGTACATGAATATGGACCCTTATTCTTGTGTTTGATACCGGATACATGTAGTGTCCACTAGTCCTGGAGCGAAAGCACAGGCCGAACTCTGTTATAGGAATTTGTTGACAATAATCGGGATATCTGAGCTAGCCGAGGCATCTTATTCATGAAACGTGTGTGAATTGAATTTACACTGGATGATATTCCATTGCTGGAGTATTGACCCGATTTTTGTTACAATACATTTATTTATATTATAAAACATTCCCCCCCTCAAGATGTGAAGGATATCATGGATTTACACATCGCACATTTTAGATGATAAGATATTATCATAAAACAATTGTAGCCTTTTTATATCGGTCAATACATGTCTTTGTCAACCCTTGAAAGTATATTGACCTCATATTTTCACGGGGTCGACAAACTTGTTTATTACATAATTATTTTATTTAAACAATTCGTAAAATTTGATATTGTTTGATTAAAACTCGTATTGAATCGCTTTCACTTTCACTTTCCATTGCATTATGTATGACGTCATAATGAAGTGATTAATTTCATATTGACTTGGTTTCTTCACTTTTCATTTTAATGTATTAAAACAATTGCAGTCTTTTTGTATCGGTCAATACGAGTTTTATGGACCTTCGAAATCAATATTCACCTCAGCCTAAACGCTTAGGTGAATATCGATTTTAAGGACCATATCAAATGCTATTATTATATATTTTACCTCATTCAAATTGCACACAATCCGGCAATACTAGTAAAAATTAGCCTTTATCATTCGATTTTATTCTGATGTTTGTTCAACGGTAGATAAAGATTACGACTTTTGTACATATGTTTTGTCATTGTTTAGATATAATTGTCAAGGTGTCTTTGTGTGGGAATATTTTGTACGGTCAGGTCAGTCACATTTTAATAGAGTAATTTGAGCAGAACAGAAATGTTAAATGACGTGGATTTCTAATAAAAAAAATACTGTCGACGTGTCGTACAAACTTCACAGGAAAAATTAAAATAATAACGATCAATAATGGGTATACATTTACTGGTAAACCAGATTTAATAAAAATTGAATTTCTGAAAATTCATTCTTCTTAAGTGTAAGTTTTCTGGAAAGGTAAACTTGGTAAAAGCGGTTTCAATGACTGTATATATGTGTGTACACGATGTACTTGAAGACATTCAGGAAATCAACCAGTGACCTGTGCCATTATTTTTATTACTTGAATGTATATTTATTGTAATCGGAAAACCCTATTAGGTACTGGAAAGTTGATTATCTCAAGATAAATTATCTTATACTTGGATGTTTGTGTAGTGAACAATATTTTTTTTTATCTTAAGGAATGTATTAAGTGTAGGTAAGTAAACACATATAAGTAAACACATAGTCATATTTTATAGACTTTTCTATATTTACCGTGGATTTTAATCTCCATTTCATACAGAAATCATAGAAATAATTTTTTTAGTTTTACATATCGTCACTACTCAGAGTAATGATTTAATCTCTCAAGAAGAATTGATGTAAAAATAGTAATAGGGCGAAAGTTTGTTGGATTCAAAGGATCGCCTTTGTTTATATAAATAGGTTTAATATTTCCTAGTAACCAACTATCAGGGACAATCCCTGAAGAAAATATTTATGTTATAATTTTCATTGATTGATTATTGCTTAAAGTCCAGCGAGCAGGACAAGAACAAGTCCAACAAAATATATAAAAAAAACTATGTAAAAAATAAGGGTTGGGTCGACCGGGGCAATTATATTTGTCTGTCACTAGATAATTATGGAGATTTGCGAAGGCATGAAACTGTAGTCTTTTGCAGCGGTTACAATGAGCCTACTCGTTTGCGAAATCTACACTAAAATGTCTTTAATGTGGAAGGAGGGTGACAATCTCTAACGTTACCCCCATTATGGTTCACATGCCAGCTTTCCGTATTATAGCTTGATTACCTCCTCCCCCCTCTTTTTCTCCTCCCCATCGAGAGGGCTCATCGTACCCGCATTTATTATTTTCATGGCGTATTTATATCAATTGCCCAAAATAATAACACACCAAATATACAAGGTAATTTTAAATTATTCAGACTTTGAAAAATACATATTATGTGGAGTAAATAGGTGTGATTGTTTGATACACATGTATTTACTGTGTACACATATCGTTATCTTTATGATTGTCCTTTATATATTAACAAAACACATTGTGGTTGATTTTAAGCCATTTTCTATTTATACTTTACCTCAAAGATAGCTAATGTTTTCTCGTGTTTATTTAATTGTTGTATGGGTTATTTGGGAACAAATTGCTTCTCGTACAAACAAAAATATTTCTTTGTTCACGGGCAATTATTTGAAATGTTAACAGGCCTCCCCCTTTTCCTCCAAGGTAAAAACAATTTCATGTGAACTATTCTTCATATAATTTATGCCAGAAATAATATTATTATTGCTATTTTTATTATTATATACAAGGAACATTATCATTATTTAAGGTGGGTTTGGGCCTATAAAACAAGTTTAACACAGACACATTTTATTGAGTACCTGTACACAGTCGGGGTTCCAAGTGAGCTGTTGTTTATCGTGTGTGTTAAGGGTATCAATTTTAACTTTATATACGATTTTCCTATTGATTTTTTCTCGGACAGTGTGGTATTGTTTTATTTTACATTTTATTTCGTAGAATAAAAGACGGTTATGAATGTCACATACACAACAAATAGAAACAAATGGAAAATAGTTGATATGTACAGTGATCTACTATGATGTAACTATTGGTGTATTACACTTATATTTAGTCCATATTAGAAAACAATATTTTAAACGCGGATTGTCGACAATTCTACACATTACCTCTCCCATAACCCACTAACCCCACCCTTTCTCAAATAACCACGTCAAATGACGTTGGAAATCCAGGTCTTGACTTGGAACTGGCACAAAACTGTAGCGGAGTTAAACCGATCTATGGGATACCAACCACCCCCTTGTGATAACTGGATCTTAAACGTTAATACATATATAAACAAAGAATTACAAAAACCTCAGCAGATTCGATTCCACTCAAGCACACAGTGCAATATACAGTCAGACCTGTATTAAAAGGTCACCTCTGGAACAAAGAAAAAGTGGCCTTATAAGACAGGTGATCTTTTAAAAGAGGTTCAATTCATATGAAATTATATATGACATGGCAATAAAAAGTGACCTTTTAATACAAGTGACTGCTTAACAGAGGTGACCACATGGGCGGGTTTGACTGTACATGTTTATTCGTTATGATTTGACTGTAAGACCATATTTGTTTACCCATTTCCAGTGACAAATCAATGTCTAAATACCAAGAGTTAACACTTGACACAGAATTTTTTTTATATTAATTATTACGAATTTATTTCTGCTTAATGCTTTCTTTTCAGTCTTTAATATCATATGCCTACATTGGTTAGTTGAAACATTTCATCTTCATTTTCTTTACATTTTGCAGACAGTATTTTTATCGACATGGTAACTTGTGATATATGTGGACGTACTTGCAAGAACGTCCATGGTCTACATATTCACCAAAGTAAAGCTCACAAGGGTATGTTAGTATGTCTAAAGTCAATTATGGCAACAACAAAAAACGGTGTAATACATGTATTTATCTGTTGCTTAATTATAGTCATCACATGTCATG
>MJUT01032407.1:50595-65397 GCA_002080005.1 Gigantidas platifrons
GAAAACAAACAATATAATAAATGAATTTGTAATTCAGTTCACTTGACATACTTCATAACGTACACAGTTGTAAGAAGAGTTTGAAGATACAAAAGAGGTTATTCAAAGCTGTAATTCAGTTCATTTGACATACTTCATAACGTACACAGTTGTAAGAAGAGTTTGAAGATACAAAAGAGGTTATTCAAAGCTGTAATTTGGTTCATTTGATATACTTCATAACGTACACAGTTGTAAGAAGAGTTTGAAGATACAAAAGAGGTTATTCAAAGCTGTAATTTGGTTCATTTGACATACTTCATAGCGTACACAGTTGTAAGAAGAGTTTGAAGATACAAAAGAGGTTATTCAAAGCTGTAATTTGGTTCATTTGACATACTTCATAACGTACACAGTTGTAAGAAGAGTTTGAAGATACAAAAGAGGTTATTTAAAGCTGTAATTTGGTTCATTTGACATACTTCATAGCGTACACAGTTGTAAGAAGAGTTTGAAGATACAAAAGAGGTTATTTAAAGCTGTAATTTGGTTCACTTGACATACTTCATAACGTACACAGATGTTAGAGGAGTTTGAAGATACCAAACTGGCAATCAGAATCCGTAAAAAGAAGGACAGCACAATGACCATAAGAAAAAGAACAAAAGGACAAACTACGATATACAAAACATACACATGAAACTAAAGATCAAGTAACACGAACCCCACTAAAGCCCCATGGTGAACTCAGGTGCTCCGGAAGGTAGGCCGTTTCTGCTCCACTAGTGACACCCGTCATGTTAATCTAGGTATAAGTCATGAACTATGAGAGGACCGGGAAGTGTTGTAACTATTGTTTACTGTTACTATTTTATTAAGAGAAGATTATTGATATCGCAGCAGATATGAACAACTGTGGTTTTATCTTTTTAATATGTGAGTGAATTATTGTATTCAGTATGTTTACTAGCTGCGGAACCGTAGCCCTTATGATCCTTGGCCAGTTTTCTGATATTTGCGGACCATAGGGCTACGGATGTCACCCTATCAATAACTTTCGAAACTGCGCAGTGAAAATGTTGCCCCGCTTTTTTGCAAATGTTTGTCATGAAATTGGGTGCGAGAACGATCAAACATATATATTTCGTTTCGTTAGATATTTATCTACATTCTTCTATACTTACCTATTAATATTCATTTCCAGCTCATTATCATAACAAATGTCTCGATATTAACTGATCCTGCCTACTTGGCATTGTGGTATTCTCGCTTTGAGGTCATGTGACTTTTGAGAGATCACTTTAACAGCAAAACATGTGTTCGGTTTGCTTACATGAAAAACTTGAAAATGTTGAATGAGAGTTCACCTCAATTGGAATAACCACTCTAAGTTGACTAAATATTTTATTTCAGATATTAATCGCCGTGCAAGACCTCCGGTAAAACGTAAACACACCGAACACGTGTTTTTCTCTTAGAGTTACAGTGTAATCCGACACCTGCATTTTCTGACATCCTGTGACATTTGACAAACATTTATGTTCCCAAAGTATTTCTGTTAACTAAAAAGAAAAACCTCAGTATTCCGACATCCTGTGCAATCCGACACATTTGCCTTGTCCCTTGGTGTGTCAGATTAGACAGGTTCTGACATCCTGTGCAATCTGACACATTTCCCTGGTCCCTTGGTGAGTCAGATTAAACAGGTTCTGACATCCTGTACAATCTGACACATTTCCCTGGTCCCTTGGTGAGTCAGATTAGACAGGTTCTGACATCCTGTGCAATCTGACACATTTCCCTGGTCCCTTGGTGTGTCAGATTAGACAGGTTCTGACATCCTGTGCAATCTGACACATTTCCCTGGTCCCTTGGTGAGTCAGATTAGACAGGTGTCACTGTTTATATTTAAATCCAAGGAGGGGACTGGCTTACGATTCCACGATAGCAACGATTTTTCACACCCGACAATAGTGACATTTTATAGTAAAAGGACCCTGTAATAAAGATATTGCTGTAGAGCTTCCATTAACTTTTCAACCAATAACGATAACAAATCGGATGATTTTTTGTTGTTGCTTTATAGACATTTTGAATGGAGTACATGTTTAACGTTAAAGCTTAAAAACACTAATTCTTCTTTATGGTAATGTGTTAATCACCAAATATTTCCCCATTTTAGACACTTGACTTATTCCACAAGGGTCATGGTGACCGCGATCGCATTGTAGTTTAAATGTACAACTACCTTATTCAATCAGTCCTCTTCACCACTCATGTCGTAAGATCGAATCTTGATCGGGTCGAGATGTACAACATTATGTGATAACGTTGGTTAATGACTTGCGACAGGTCGGTGGTTTTCTCCGGGTCCTGCGGTTTCCTCCACCAATAAAACTGACCGCCACGATATAACTAAAATATTGTTGAAAGTGGCCTTAAGCACCATCAGGCTAACAAACAAACAATGGAAATGAATGCATGGCCATTGCATGTATTATCCAATCAGCATTAACCTGAATGTAGAATGCACACAATTGCTCGCTGGTTACTGATAAACTTATTACTATCACGCTACATGGAATAGAATCTAGTTTTTTCCGTATTGGGAAGTAATTTTGTACACCGAATCTGGCTTTCAATCCGCAGTTCTAAGACACGTTCCCTCCGTATGTCTTTAAGCTTGACAAACTCCATTTCTAGATACTTCACAATCAGGTTATTTGGTTTTAACATCCGTAACAATTCAGTTGTCACGGCTATTTTCAAATTAAAACAATCAACAATTGACATTTTCCTGTCTTCACTACAATAAAACATATGTATTATGTATTTATAGGTCTTGAGAAGACATGTAAATGTACTCAATGTGAGAAAGCATTCGAAACAGAAAGAGGTCTGAAAATTCATATGTCAAGAACACACAAGACAAAGCAAGGTGTAACTTCAGAAAATTCACAGAAACAAGCGTCATTGAAACAAGACAGTGATCAAGACAAATCACCAACTATATCAACACCACCGAGAAGTGTAGAGAGGTCTGTGGAAATTGATAGTGTAACCAGTGTAGGAATGTCCATGGAAAATTATGGTGGAAACAGTACAGAAATAGATTCAACATCAATTGTAACAAAAGATTCAAGTAGAAATGATGTAGAGAAACCAGAGGCTGCCTATGACGTGTCCTATGATCTAGGTTAGTTCATTTATCTTTATTTTTTTTAAAGTTATATATTGATCAGTGCATAGCTTGCACCAAGTGAAATTCTCCATTGTTTAGAACACGAGGTTGTCCAGTGTAATACTATATGTTGTGCTGCTGTATGTATAGTTTGAACCAAGTCTATGTTTCCCACGTTTAGAACACGCGGTTGTCCAATAAAAATAGATGTGTTCTGTATTTATAGATTGTCAGAATACATGTACATGTACTCAATGTGGCAGAGCATTCGGAACTGAAAGAGGTCTGAAAACTCATATGTCAAGAACACACAAGACAAAGCAAGGTGTAACTTCAGAAAATTCACAGAAACAAGCGTCATTGCAACAAAACAGTGATCAAGACAAATCACCAACTATATCAACACCATCGAGAAGTCTAGGGAGGTCTGTGGAAATTGATAGTGTAACCAGTGTAGGAATGTCGATGGAAAATTATGGTGGAAACAGTACAGAAATAGATTCAACATCAATTGTAACAAAAGATTCAAGTAGAAATGATGTAGAGAAACCAGAGGCTGCATATGACGTGTCCTATGATCGAGGTTAGTTCATTTATCTTTAGTTTTTTTTAATTAGTTATATATTGATCAGTGCATAGCTTGCACCAAGTCAAATTCTCCCTTGTTTAGAACACGAGGTTGTCCAGTGTAATACTATTTGTTGTACTGATCTGTGTATAGTTTGAACCAAGTCTATGTTTCCCACGTTTAGAACACGCGGTTGTCCAATAAAAATAGATGTGTTCTGTATTTATAGATTGTCAGAAGACATGTATATGTACTCAATGTGGGAGAGCATTCGGAACTGAAAGAGGTCTGAAAACTCATATGTCAAGAACACACAAGACAAAGCAAGATGTAACTTCAGAAAGTTCACAGAAACAAGCGTCATTGAATCAATACGGTGACCAAGACAAATCGCCAACTATATCAACACCATCGAGAAGTCTAGAGAGGTCTGTGGAAATTGATAGTGTAATCAGTGTAGGAATGTCGATGGAAAATTATGGTGGAAACAGTACAGAAATAGATTCAACATCAATTGTAACAAAAGATTCAAGTAGAAATGATGTAGAGAAACCAGAGGCTGCCTATGACGTGTCCTATGATCGAGGTTAGTTCATTTATCTTTATTTTTTTTTTAAAGTTATATATTGATCAGTGCATAGCTTGCACCAAGTGAAATTCTCCATTGTTTAGAACACGAGGTTGTCCAGTGTAATACTATATGTTGTGCTGCTGTATGTATAGTTTGAACCAGGTCTATGTTTCCCACGTTTAGAACACGCGGTTGTCCAATAAAAATAGATGTGTTCTGTACTTATAGATTGTCAGAAGACATGTATATGTACTCAATGTGGGAGAGCATTCGGAACTGAAAGAGGTCTGAAAACTCATATGTCAAGAACACACAAGACAAAGCAAGATGTAACTTCAGAAAGTTCACAGAAACAAGCGTCATTGAATCAAGACGATGACCAAGACAAATCGCCAACTATATCAACACCATCGAGAAGTCTAGAGAGGTCTGTGGAAATTGATAGTGTAACCAGTGTAGGAATGTCGATGGAAAATTATGGTGGAAACAGTACAGAAATAGATTCAACATCAATTGTAACAAAAGATGCAAGTAGAAATGATGTAGAGAAACCAGAGGCTGCCGATGGCGTGTCTTATGATCAAGGTTAGTTCATTTATCTTCATTTTTTATAAATTAGCTATATACTGATCAGTGTATAGCTTGCACCAAGTCAAATTCTCCCTTGTTTAGAACACGAGGTTGTCCAGTGTTATACTATTTGTTGTACTGATCTGTGTATAGTTTGAAACAAGTCAATGTTTCCCACGTTTAGGACACGAGGTTGTCCAATAAAAATAGATGTGTTCTGTATTTATAGATTGTCAGAAGACATGTACATGCATTCAATGTGGGAGTGCATTCGAAACAGAAAGGGGTTTGAAAATTCATGTAGGAAAAATACACAAGACAAAACAAGGTGTAACTGCAGAAAACTCAAAGCATTAAAACAAAGCAAAAAATATTGAAACAAGACAATAACCAAGACCAATCACAAACCATATCAGCACAGCAGAGAAGTGTAGAGTTCGGGGATACTGATAGTGGGGTGTTATATCGTGCCTTGTTCATGCGATGGGTGGTATATCGTGCCATGTTGATACGTTGGGTGGTATATCGTGTCTTGTTGATACGTTGTGTGATATATCGTGTCTTGTTGATGCTTTTGGTTGGTATATCGTGTCTTGTTGATGCTTTGGGTGGTATATCGTGTCTTCTTGGTGCGCTAGGTGGTAAATCGTGTCTTGTAAATACGTTGGTTGCTATATCATGTCTTGTTGATGGGCACGGTGGTATATGGTGTTTTGTTGATGCGTTAGGTGGCATATCGTGTCTTGGTGATACGCTGGTTGGTATATCATGTCTTGTGGATGAGCAAGGTGGTATATAGTGTCAAGTTGATGCGTTTGGTGGTATATCGTGTGTTGTTGATGCGTTGGGTGGTATATCGTGTCTTCTTGATGCGTCAGGTGGTATATCGAGTCTTGTTGATACGCTAGGTGTTATGTCGTGTCTTGTTGATGAGAACTGTGGTATATAATGTCAAGTTGATGCGTTTGGTGGTATATCGTGTGTTGTTGATGCGTTGGGTGGTATATCGTGTCTTGGTGATACGCTGGTTGGTATATCATGTCTTGTGGATGAGCAAGGTGGTATATAGTGTCAAGTTGATGCGTTTGGTGGTATACCGTGCGTTGTTGATGCATTGGGTGATATATCGTGTCTTGGTGATACGTTGGTTGGTATATCATGTCTTGTGGATGAGCAAGGTGGTATATAGTGTCAACTTGATGCGTTTGGTGGTATATCGTGTGTTGATGCGTTGGGTAGCGTATTGCGTCAATATATGCGATATGGTACAACAACACTCTATTCAGCTATTAGTTTGCATTAATTGTTTACCTTTGAAATTGAGCTATTTTTTTCAGAATTACCTGATGTTCGCGACCTCTGTCAACTGCAAAAGAAAGGAATTAAGAACCAGGAAAGAAATGAGAGCTTATCTACAAATGTTAGCGCGCCTCCTACCTACCACACGAAGAAAGGTTTGTTTATGACATACGACAACATTTATGATTAATTTAAATGTAGTTAATTAGGTTTGATTTTTGGTTTATGGTACTTAACACCACTTTCAACAACATTTCAGTAATTTAATCATATTCTGACGTCTCCCTATTTCTTTACTATGGTAACTATAGGCGTTGACCCATCCTGCTCCAGCCATTCTAATTCCTTTTCAACTTTCGGTCTCAGAGCATAAGTCAGTGGTCTAGCTTTTGTGAACACGGTTCATACGTCATCCTTTGAAATAAGGTTTGCTTGAATTCGTGTTATTGAACTTAAATTTTCCTGGAATACTGTTGCGGAATTCTGGAGCATCTGTACTAATTTGGCTTTGATATTATCCTGCTTGCATATTTCGTTAATTGCGTTCCAATCTAGTCTGATTTTCCTGAACCAGACTCTTCCGAACAAGATCGCTCCCCCTTTTTGAACAACAAAGAGTGGCATTCTTTACATTTGATTGTTGTGTTTCACTTGCACATAAGTCACTCCCATCGGTGAGAGGTTTTCTCCTGAATATGTTCTCAATATCATGTCAGTTGATTCCAACTTCCTTTTCGTACCAATCTCATCAAATTCCTCCTTTGGAATAACAAATATTTCGGATCCGGTTTCCACTTCTATGTTAACACGTTTTAAGTTAATTGATAAGGTTGGTTGTATATCGTGTCTTATTGATGAGTTGGTTGGTATATCCAGTCTTGTTGATGAGTTGATTGTTATATCGTGTCAAGTTAATGAGTTGGATGGATATCGTGTCTTGTTGTGTTGGGTGGTATATCGTGTTCAGTTGGTGAGCATGGTGGTATATCGTGTCAAGTTGTCTTGGGTGGTATATCTTGCCAAGTTGACACGGTGGATGATATAACATGTCTTGTTGATGCGCTGGCTGATATGTCATGTTTTCTTGATGCGTTGTGTGGTATATTGTGTCAAATTGATGGGATGGGTCATATATCGTGCCACTTTGATACGTTCGGTGGAATATTATGTCTTGTTGATGCGATGGATGGTATATTGTATCAAGTTGATGAGCTGGGTGATAAATCGTGTCTTGTTGATACTCTGGCTGGTATGTCATGTCGTGTTGTTGCGTTATGTGGTCTATCGTGACAATTCATTGAGCTGGGTGGCATTTCGTGTCAACTTGATGTGTTAGATGGTATATCGTTAACTGTTGATGCGTTGGGTAGCTTATTGTGTCAATATATGTGATATGGTAGAACACTCTATTCATCTATATGCTTTCTTTAATTGCTTATCTTTTTGGCATTGAAGCTGAGCTACTTTTTTTCAGAATTATCTGACGTTAGCGACCCCTGTCAACGGCCAAATGAGAGCATATCTACAAGTGTTAGCGCGCCTCCTTCCTACACCACAAAGAAAGGTTGGTTTATGACATACGTCAACTTTTATAATTAATTTAAATGTGGTTAATAAGGTTTGATTTCGGTTTATGGTGTTTAGAACAACTTTCAACAATATTTCAGTGATATAATAGCGGTCAATTTTATTGGTGCAAATCACTGACAAAATTTTTCACATAATGTTGTATCGAGTAAACTTCGCCATGAACAGGGTTCGAACTCACAACTATGGTACTGATTGGCAGTAATTGCACAGGTAGTTGTAAATCTAGCTACCATACGATCACGCCCACTACGATCCCTAGTTAATTAGAGACATATACTGAAGTTAGTAGTGTAATAAACGTATAGAGATATAATACTATGTGTACGATACAAGTCTGGTATTACCTTCATTAGACAAAATCAAGGTCACACGATTGGAAGGACAATAAAGATTAAACTTCTATCTAGTTAATATATAAGTGTCATATATCACCATGTCAGTCGATTCACTGACCACGTGATAATAATAAAACATTGATTACCTAATTATTCGCCTGACTTTGGATAACCTTAATCAAATATGATCAAAGTTAAAAGAATATAGAGATTTACCAAATAAAGATTCAATTTTTTTTAGGTGCAAACAATTAAATTTTAAGTTTTATCAATAATTTACCTTATTTAGGAATTTATTAATTTATTAAGTTTCAGTAATAAATATATCTTATTAGCAATTTAAGTGCTGACAAAATACTACTGCGGAGATGATACCCTCGATGACTTATATCTCACGGGCAATGTCACGACCAAGTAATGATATAAAAATGTCGATATCTAACTCATTGCATGGTACGTTTCTGAAATATCATCATCAGGTATGTTCAAAGTCAAAAGACTGGAGAACCAAATGTCTTTGAGGACAAATAACCCAAAGAACCAAACAGTATGGCCAAACTCTGCTCCAGTCACACCTGACACTTGCTTTGTTATGTGTCAGTGAGATATCTAAACGTTTCGCGGCTCCTGTCACACCTGACACTTGCTTTGTTATGCGTCAGTGAGATATCTAAACGTTTCGCGGCTCCAGTTACACGTGACACTTTATTATGTGCCATTAAGATATCTAAACATTTCACGGTTTCAGTCACACGTGACACTTGCTTTGTTATGTGTCAGTGAGATAACTAAGCGTTTCGCGGCTCCAGTCACACGTGACACTTACTTTATTATGTGCCATTAAGATATCTAAACATTTCACGGTTTCAGTCACACGTGACACTTACTTTATTATGTGCCATTAAGATATCTAAACTTTTCACGGTTTCAGTCACACTTGACACTTGCTTTATTATGTGCCATTAAGATATCTAAACATTTCACATTTCAGTCACACGAGACACTTGCTTTATTATGTGTCAGTAAGATATTTAAACGTTCCGCGGCTCCAGTCACATGTGACACTTACTTTATTATGTGTCAGTGAGCCATCTAAACGCTTTATGGCTCCAGTCACACGTGCCACCTGTTTTAGTATGTGCCTATGAGTTATCTAAACGTTTCACGGCTCCGGTCAAACAGGACACCAGTTTTAGTATGTGCCTATGAGTTATCTAAACGTTTCACGGCTCCAGTCACACTTGCTACCTGTTTTAGTATGTGCCAATGAGTTATCTAAACGTTTCACGGCTCCGGTCAAACGGGACACCAGTTTTAGTATGTGTCAGTGAGATATGTAAACCCAATCTTGACTTTCTACTTTGTAGTTCCGATGACCTGTCTCCAGAGGAAAATATAAATATAACTAATACTATACTACAATAGATAGCTGAAACAAAAAGAATAGCATTACTTTATGTTTTTAACCATTATAACATTTATATTTATATATATTTATACATGAGACTGAGTATTATAACAGATGTACATGTACTATGTACTATTTACTGTTCCTATTTGATATAATCTTCACGGTATTGTTGATCTGTCATTCCACCAAATTGTTGCTCCTGTTGCTCTTTCTGANTGACTCTCGATAACCTTAATCAAATATGATCAAAGTAAAAAGAATATAAAGATTTACCAAATAAAGATTCAAATTTTTTTAGGTGCAAACAATTAAATTTTAAGTTTTATCAATAATTTACATTATTTAGGAATTTATTAATTTATTAAGTTTCAGTAATAAATATATCTTAAAAGCCATTTAAGTGCTGACAAAATACTACTGCGGAGATGATACCCTCGATGACTTATATCTCACGGGCAATGTCACGACCAAGTAATGATATAAAAATGTCGATATCTAACTCATTGCATGGTACGTTTCTGAAATATCATCATCAGGTATGTTCAAAGTCAAAAGACTGGAGAACCAAATGTCTTTGAGGACAAATAACCCAAAGGACCAAACAGTAAGGCCAAACTCTGCTCCATTCACACCTGACACCTGCTTTGTAATGTGTCATTGAGATATCTAAACGTTTCATGGCTCCACAGTATGGCCAAACTCGGCTCCAGTCACACCTGACACTTGCTTTCTTATGTGTCTTAGTAAGATATTTAAAGTTTTTACGGCTACGGTCACACGTGACATTTGCTTTATCATGTGCCAGTAAGATATTTAAACGTTTCATGGCTCCATTCACACGTGACACCTGTTTTAGTATCTGTCAGTGATATATTTAAACGTTTCACGGCGCAGGTCACACGTCAAATCTGTTTTAGTATGTGTCAGCGATATATCTAAACGTTTCGAGGCTCAGGTCACACGTGACACTTTCTTTGTTATGTGTCAGTTAGATATCTAAACGCTTCACGGCTACGGTTACACGTGACACCTGTTTTAGTATGTGTCAGTGAGATATCTAAACATTTCAAGCCTCAGGTCAGACGTGACACCTGTTTTAGTATGTGTCAGTGAGATATCTAAACGTTGCACGGCTCAGGTCACACGTGACACCTGTTTTAATATGTGTCAGTGAGATATTTAAACGTTTCACGGCTCCGGTCACACTTGACACCTGTTTTTTGTATGTGTCGGTGAGATATCCAAACGTTTCACGGCTCCGGTCACATGTGACACCTGTTTTAGTATGTGTCAGTTAGATATCTAAACGTTTCACAGCTCCGATCACATGTGACACATGTGTTTGGCATGTGTCAGTGATATATCTAAACGTTTCACGGCTACGGTCACACTTGAGACCTGTCTTTAGTATGTGTAAGTGAGATATCTAAACGTTTCACGGCTCCAGTCACACGTGCCACCTGTTTTAGTATGTGTCGGTGAGAAATTTAAATGTTTCACGGCTCCAGTTACACGTGATACCTGTTTTTGTAAGTGTCAGTGAGATCTCTAAACGTTTTGTTTGTCATAAAAACTATCCGGTTCTTTCATCATTTCGTCATTTAATTAATATAGTTTTTCTTTTCTCTATCACTGCCAATACTTTTACTGGGCTTGAATGTATATATGAGTAATACGGTGGGTGTCTTATCAGAAGCAGGCACTCCTTTCCCTTTGCAAGCACCCGGGTTCGCCCCTCCCGGTTTTTTTAGTTTTCTGTGTTGTATTATTTGTTTTGTTTGTCTTCGTCCTGTGTCGTGTGCACACAATTGTGCCAGTGTGTCTGGATTGTCCATTCTTAATTGTCATCTTCTGTGTATCCAATGGTGCCAGTGTTTCTTGATTGTCCATTCTTAGTTGTCACCTTCTGTGTATCCAATGGTGCCAGTGTTTCTGGATTGTCCATTCAGAATTGTCACCTTCTGTGTATCCAATGGTGCCGGTGTTTCTTGATTGTCCATTCTTAATAGTCAACTTCGGTTTTCTCTAACGTTTCTTTATTTATTATATAATTTAACGCATACCACGTCTAATGTTTACTGATTTGTCCGTCTTAGAATCGTACTTGTTAACACTCTTGTTGAAACAATTATAATTTTAGGACCCGTTAAGAAATTGCTCAAACAAGTAAGCATTAACAAACTCAACAACGAAGACGTTCGGGAAACAGCCAGAGTGGTGAACGATTTAATGGACGAATTCATGAAGGAACTGAAAAACAAATTACCAACTTTCGGTTGGAACCATTTTAATTCCGGATCATATTATGATAAAACAAAGGTAACTAGTTTTCATAAAATGAAGAAAAACATCCAAAATGATATGAAATGTTTGAAGATACTAAAAGTGTTATCAGAATATACAATGACCAATTAAAACGGACGGACAACTCTTCATCTCGTCGAGTATAGTGTTGCTATGTTTACGCTATTTACATAATTATGCGATTTTTTTTATTAACCATGACACTAATTGGCAAGAAAAATTATAAACAAACACATTTTGATTATTTAAAGTAGTATTAGACACCAGTTAAGTTACATATTCTGTCAAACTGAGTTAATGGCGATTTGCAGTTAGTGCCTGTAAAATGAAAAGTTCAAAACGTAATAGATGTGGTCATTCTATTGCCATTTGCGAAATTTGAAACAATGAAGAGGTACATGAAACAGTTCAGCACTTACACAGCAATTACAATGTGTAGGAAGGGACATGAACTGGCAACTGGGCAATGCTCGCTTGTATCTTCAATTGTTAACTGAAACCAAATAAAAATACTCAAACTTGGTCCAGATCAATGATTTTGAAGTTTCAAAATGCCACCCTATTTAAAATATTAGTAAAATGTTTGACAGCTATACACTGTAAATTTTGCATTTTGATATTTGAAATCATAGGCATGATTTAAAAACAATGTTTATTTTGATTTGACAACCCAGTAGTTTCTTCAGGCGGTTGAAGAGCGCTTGATTAAAATACGACGGAGAAAGATCATAACTCGTAATCGAGACGTATAAACCGTAGAAACCAGATTTTCAATTTAGTCCATTCGTAAATAATTTGTATAAACAATTCTACCTTTAGACTGTAAATGGCATCAATATCTAAATTAATCCTATTTGTGGGATTTAGCCAATTTGTCAATCACAAAGTAAGGCATACTGTGTTAAAAGTGTAACAGAAAGTATACCAGTCGATCACAGTGCAGGTGGGCTATGGTATTTAACGCCACTTTAACAACATTTTAGCCATATCGTGGCGGTCAGTTTTATGGATAGAAGAAATCACCACATAGGATTGATTTTAATATTGATGCCATTTACTGTCTAAGCTCGAATTGTTTATGAAAATTATTTACGGATGGACACCCGGAGAAATCCACCAACCTGCCGCAAGTCACTGACAAACTTTATCACAGTATCATCACGGCCATAGAGGATATGTAAATGCGCAATATAATTGATAATAGTTATTCTGGGCTACATCAGTATATGGATGGTAGATTTGTTTAACAATGGCACACAACTTATAGGGCGGCATTAAGTAAATTTCCCCCAATTTGGGTCCTACGCTTAAGTGACACTGCGGTGGAGTTATCTACTCTCGGCTGTTCAGGTATACACAGCAACACTCTGCAGGTTTTACAGAGAACAGCATTGTGCCCCGCACCTCCTAAGGCAGTCCCTGAATACGTATACCCGTACTGTTCACATAAGCTGACAGACAATTAATCAGTAAAACAATCACAATCTGGCTTCAGAGAAAAAAATGAGTATTAAACCATAATAATTCTTCAAATAATGTTGCCACGTGGGATTATTGAAAATAGTTTTTGAAACTTAATTTTAAACTTGATATGATAAAGTTTTAAATATTTATTCTAAAGAACAGTCTTCCAGACGAATTCGACATCATGATTTACCCAAATAATATACAAGTACAGGTTGACTTTGAAAGTAACATACAAGTACCTGGATTTTACAAGGTTAAATTAGTATCATCGAGATATGAAGAAATAAATTCTATAGCTGATGATGACGGTTACATAATGCCTGCTGGATTCAAACATTATGTATTTGGACTGTTTGATGAAGTACGCAGCAAAATTCGACAGGGAAGAAGAATGAAAAGTAAGTAAACTGATGCTAAAACCTCTGTTATACAGCACAAAGATATAATTCTAACGATGCTAGTTTTCTATTTTCTGACGTATGTCAACACTCGCATAAAATTGAGTAATCAGCATTGATGTAAGGAACACTCTAATTTATACGAGTGTTGACATTGATGTAAGGAACACTCTAATTTATACGAGTGTTGACATTGATGTAAGGAACACTCTAATTTATACAAGTGTTGACATTGATGTAAGGAACACTGTAATTTATACGAGTGTTGACATTGATGTAAGGAACACTGTAATTTATATGAGTGTTGACATTGATGTAAGGAGCACTGTACTTTATATGAGTGTTGACATTTCGTATATGGAAAACACTTGCATGACCGCATCATTTGACTAAAGGGGGAAACTTCGACCCATGAAACTAGCTTAGCGCCGCCACTTTCTATTGAAAAACCTGTACCAAACTCAGAAGTTTTTTTTTCTTTCAAATTATCAGAAAATCAAAGAACTAACTAGAGAGGCCGATGCGAATTAAATAAAAACGCTGATTAAATATATCTTAAATATTTTAGTAAAATCATAGCTATCATCATAGCCATATTTTTCATTCAAATCGATTGGAAATTTATATTTAAACAAAGGTTGCTCGAAAGACATACTATTTATACTATTGACGATATTTTAGATATCCGAAGTATATAACAGCAGATGTCTTAGTGGTGTCAGTGTGGTAGTTTCTAAGGTGACAATTACAGCACCAGGGAAAATGGAAGTCTGAGCAACTGTTGTGGCCCCATGAGGCGTGTGTCGTACACGTGTGTCTTGTTACCTGTGTGTCTGTTGTATTGTTATTGTTTTGTATGTATACGGATCGTTCCTTACTCATGCTACTCGGAAATATCTCTAGTGTTTTGTCGTTCAATTTCATTTGTAATAGTGTACGTGTATTGTATTTTACAGAAAAAGAGATGTCCAATGATGATAGTCCAGCATACACATTTGATTACGAAGCTATTCCCAATAGGAGAATTGACGTTGACCTTGTGCCATGTTTTAGAATATCTGGTTGGCCACCCATAGCAAAGAAGATTGATCCAAAATGGTTGTCACAAAATAAAGTTGTGAACGACGCT
>MJUT01032407.1:71243-83122 GCA_002080005.1 Gigantidas platifrons
AGTTGTTTCACTATTATGTACATGGCGATAATAATTGATTAGTACATGTATGACGATTGTTTCACTATTATGTACATGGTGATAATAATTTATAAGTACATGTATGACGATGTCTTACAATGGCATTGTGTGCTGTCTGATATTTAGATAAAGGGTGAGGCCATCAGCTGTCTTTAATAGAACTAATATTATACATATGACAGCTTCTGTGACCCCAAGATTAAATATGCTTTGTATAATGATCAAGATTATATCATTCTTTATAGTGGGCTATTCTTCCGGTTATATGCGAGGGTTGGCATTTTACATTTAGAAAGCACTTGTATCACAGCATAATTTCTCTAAGAAGGGATATTATGGGCTCATAGAACTATTTGATCCCCGCCACATTTCACTAAGAAGGGAGATTATGGGTTCATAGAACTATTTGATCCCCGCCACATTTCACTAAGAAGGGAGATTATGGGTTCATAGAACTATTTGATCCCCGCCACATTTCACTAAGAAGGGAGATTATGGGTTCATATAACTATTTGATCCCGCCACATTTCACTGATGTGTCTGTGCCATGCCAGGAAAGTGAGCGTCCATGTATTTATGTATGAGGGCTGTCGGTTTTGACTCTATCTACCATTTTGTCATTGGATTCGTTGAATTTTTTTTTTTTTTTTTAGAATATTATAGACTAGATTGTTACCTAATTATGTCTTTGAGATCAGATTGTCATTTTAGATATCCGAATAGATAGATCAATATATAAATCGAAGGTTGATTGATTGATTGATTGATTGATTGATTGATTGATTGATTCGTAATGTCCAGCGAGCAGTATTGTCAGTATTGTCCCTATATTCAGGACAAGAATGAGGAAGGAGATCAACCTTTGTTTTAAATATTACTCACTGGGCTTGTAACTCGATTAACACGATATGTGACACTGGTGGATAAAGAACTGCTTACCCTTCCAGAGCACATGAGCTCACACCCACTTGGTTGACCGTTATGGAATATCTGTGTCACAAATGACAACTGATATGTCCCACTTGTCGTAAACACTTCCCGGGCCTTTCTTCATTCATGACTTATCACCGGGTTTGTGACTAGATTAACACGACGGGTGATACTAGTGGAGCATGAACTGCTTACCCTTCCGGAGCACCTAAGTTTTAGTGGTGTTCGTGTTACTCGATCTTTAGTTTTATGTGTAAATTTTGTAGATCGTTGTTTTTCCTTTTGGCAATGTCCTTCGATTTAATGATTTTGATTACCCCTTTTGGTATCTTTTAACTCTTATTCTCAATGACAGTGGTTACACACAACAATAATATGAAATGACAAGGACTGTTAGTTCTCCATTCTCAGCTACCCAAATATTAAAAAGTTGTTATGGACATTGAACCTTATTCCCCTCGAGATCAATAGAAGCACACTTGAGTTATGAAAATAGTAGGTTTAAACAGTGATAATCCACAATTCCACAAAACAGTTTTTTAAGTGGTAAATAAAGTTACATTCTTAATTTTTTTAACTACCAAAACAAAATTGACGAAAACAATGCCCTCTCAATTAAAGTACTTCATGTTCACAAGCATCAACAAAAACATTTGGAATAATTGGTGTCACCAGAAATATACTAAAAACCGTATACAAATGTATATCTAATTTAGTGCACAATAAAAATATTTAGGAACAGTAAATTTCAGCCGACTTTGAATCAAGTTCAATGAAACTTATTCTACTTTAAAGTATAAAAACACGGATCCCACAAAAAATCAGGATGAACCCAGGTGCTCTCAAAGGGTTAGTAGTTCTTATTACACGCCCACTGGCCTGGGTTACCCTGAAAACAATCTTCCTAATCCCTCTGTCTATTTATGGCCTTCAGACAAAAACATATGAGGAACAACATTTTTAATTTCATATTTAATTAATTACAAGTTACGTACTAAGGGACCGTCTTCACCGTGATCGTATGATAGCTGGTTTTACAACTACCTATGGACAAAGTGCCTATCACCACTGATGTTTTTAGTTTTAATCTCGATCAGGGCTAGGTGTATAACATTATGTGATAAAGTTGGTCAGTGACTTGCGACAGGTAGATGGTTTTCTCCGGGTCGTCCGGTTTCCTCCTCCAATAAAACTGACTGCCACAATATAACTGAAATATTGTTGAAAGTGGCGTTAAGCACCATAAACCAATCCGTACTATAATTAAGTAATAGTAATCGTATAATTGATCCGACGGATGTCTACAATGATCAATTTTAAACTTCTAGTTAAAGAATGACACACTCTACAGTGAATTATATTACCCGTACTCTCCGATTTCCATCAAGAATAATATATACTACGAACATAGACGACTCTAACCACACCTTGCTGACAATGGAATTGAGTCGTTTTATAATACAACACAACAACTTGATTTTTTATAATATCTTGTTGCTGGTAGCAGATTATAATTAGCAGCAGACATTGATTCTGATGAACGTCGGCTTGCATTATTCTTTAGATTGTGTTTCTTCAAGATGGTTTCCAGAAGTTCCTTAACATTTTCACCCGTCTTAGCACTAGTCTCCAAGTATTCCGCTTTAGACTCTACTGCAAATTTCTGAAATATAATTCATAATAGCAGCAGACCTTCGTTATTTTGACCTCAGACAAGTCGTTTGATTGGATAAGTCGACATATAATAAGGTTCTACTCGAATATACGCTGATTTCGAGATGAATTGGATAAGTCGACGTACAATAAGGGTCTACCTGAATACCCGGTATACGTTTATTTCGAGGTGAATTTGTTTGATCCCTTCAACTTAGCTATATACTGGTTCATATGTTTGTGGAATATGATTTTGAAAAAATCAAACATTAAGAATTAATTACAAAAAGAAGGTATTTGAAATAAACATGAGGAAACATTTGACTTTGCACATAACACAATTAATTTGAATGGACAGCTATTTTATTGTTGTTCACCATCTGGAAGTCAATGTACACAGATGTGTGCGTGGTATCCGATATTGCATCTTTCTACTTTTATGCGATTGGATTTGGAACTGTTCCGACTACTTGGTAGCACAGTGCATTTATAGACAATATGCGTAAGCATAGGGCGTTTTTATTGCAAAGAAACCAGTTTGAGTGTGGTTTTCTATTTTAGAAACTGGTTTGAAACTAGTTCATTGGTTTGTCTTTTGTAATAAATAGATGGTTTTATACATATAAATAAAAATGGCTGACTTGTATGTGATAATGCAATATATATATGAACGAGTATACAGTTTTTTTTTCAAAATAGCATTACAATCATTTACATTTTGTTTAGACTTTTTAAAGTTTCATGCTTGCGTCAGACAAATTTGCAAGACAGTAATATCTTGACCCTTCATGTAGACTTTTGCAGTCAAAAAGGGCTCATTAAATCAGTTGAACATAAATTATTATCACTGGTACAGCATGGATGGTTATTAAATTGCTCTAAACAATCAAACTGTTCGAGACAAATGCTGCACTACAAAATCAAAACTTCAGTGGTCGCCATTTTGAACAGATGTCAAAACGTCGAAACCACACCCGGAGGTGGTTTGATGAGTTTTGGAAGCTAGTTTCAGTTTAACGCCGATAAATAAAAAACCGGATCAGGCTTAAAACTGGTTCAAAACCAGTTTGGACAATAAATAAAAAGTTTGAAAAACCGAGTTAACACCTAAACTGGTTTCTCTGCAATAAAAACGCCCATAGTATACAAGATATATACAAAAGTAAAATACCTGAGCATCAATTTGAGAGATTTGTCTATCTCCATCCATCTTGTTGCCAATAAGGAAAAGGAGTGGCTTTATACGACATCTGTTATTTAGCATTACCAATCCAATGTGTTCCATTGTGTCGTGGGCTAAAGGTAGAGAATGCTGTAAATACAAGACATATAGTATGTCACAACACGGATGCCGTAATGGCGCTTTGCTTGTTATCAGAAATTTTGAAAAGAGTCTTGTTGTGCAATTCGCATGACCAATCAATACCTTATAAACGATTTCAGACATGTTTCTAGTTTACGATGGAAAATCTTTCTTTACTTCATTTCTTTATGAAATTAAAACTTTACTCTTACTTAAAATAATGTGTCAAGAAAATTGAAATGACCAAAGTGGTAATCAGAAGAGGTAACTCGAAGGACAGAGCTGTACTATAAGCAGTACCATCGGTTTACCTAATGTTGCAAGTTGAAGCATTTAATATTGGCAATTCCATTGTGGTTCAATGTTGACTTGTTTCACTATTATGTCATTTGATGGACTTGTGTACTATCTAATATTTATAGAATGATAGCTGTCATCGGCTTCTTCTTCTTCTTTTTCTTCGTTATAGCTCTCCTTAAAGGAAAACTCCATGATCTTAACAAGTTAGCGTGAATAGTTAAATGACATTAACTAAAAGACATTTGTGTTAATAACTGTTAAAAATAATATACCGTAAGGTAGAATTTGGTGATTGAAGTTGCCTGTTGCACAAAACAATGGGGGTCGCCATTTTTCAACACACTACAATATGAGGAGACAAGGGACATAATCCATTCTCGGATTATACCTGCAATTTAAGCTCTTCCGAAAGAGCCGTGACGTATTAGTGTCGGTATCGTATATTATATCAGCATTGATCAGTTGCAATTTTATCATTAAAAATTATGTAATTCGTAAAATAACATCGTATATTTATCTTTTGATATTTACAAAAGCATTATAACTTTATGTTTTAAGCATTTTATTGCACGAACGAAATTAAAAGGGAATATGTGAGAAGAATTTTTTTGTGTAATTACCCTTGTCAACACATCGACCAGTGACCTCGAAAAACACGGGAAAGTACGACAGCATTGGGGACAAAAAAGGGGGAAAAAAGCATGTGTACTCATAAAATGAGTTAAAACTGACAGTTATTCAACTATACGGCCAATCACGTAAAACATGAAATTCTCTGAGATGAAATTATACGTAGACTCTCCCCCCTCCCGATACAAAAAAACTCCTTTGTTTTATGAAAATGTAACATTGGATGGGAATATCAAGAAAAAAAATTAGAACGATATACGATTATAAACATTGTATTGCAGTTGATCTTATATTTAAGAAATAATTCATGGAAACCATATGTATATATTGTTTTTACCACGGGTAGGCCCTTAATGTCACGAAGTTTTACCCCGAGCGTTAGCGAGGGGTAAAAAGCTGACATAAAGGGCCTATCCGTGGTAAAAACAATATATACATATGGCTTCCATGAATTATTTCGATTCTAATATGCAAAAATTGGTAAAATATCGTTATAAATTGTCGATGACGTCATAAATTACAATGGGTGTAGGTATATATTATTTTTAACACGGGTTTGGACTCAAAGTGTTTGAAGGACGTCATATTAGAATAAAACATAACCAAACGGGCACGATGTTGGGAAGAGTCAGATACATGTTATTTATTCAACTAACATGATCCGGACCTGTGACGTCACATGAATAGGTGTCATGGCCGCTTACACTACGACAGGAAATTCCAAATATTCACATGTTTAATTGGGTATATTAATGTTAATAAAGGTGCTTTTTTTTTTAAATTATAAGTTATTTATGAATAAAAAGTTATAATGAATTGAATTAAAACAACTTTTCAACTGACTGGAGTATTCCTTTAATAGAACTAATATTATGCATATGACAACTTATGCGTCACGGAGATTAAATGTATTGTTCATAGTGTTCAATATAATGGCGTCCTTCGTGTTGGCACTGATCGCCCGGGTATGTGTGACTTGTTACTTCATAAACCACAATGTAGATGTATTGGTTGTTATAGTAACGAAGATTAAATAAGTTTACACGCTATATAGCTACCTGGTTTGTAATATCATAAACCACAATGTAGACGTCTTGGTCGTTATAGTAACGAAGATGAAATAAGGTTTATACGTTACCTGGTTTGTAACATCATAAACCACAATGTAGACGTCTTGGTCGTTAAAGTAACGAAGATAAAATAAGGTTTATACGTTACCTGATTTGTGACATTATAAACCACAATGTAGACGTCTTGGTGGCTATAGTAACGCGGATAAAATATTGTTTATAGGTTACCTGGTTTGTAACATCATAAACCACAATGTAGACGTCTTGGTCGTTATAGTAACGCGAATAAAATATTGTTTATACGTTACCTGATTTGTGACATCATAAACCACAATGTAGACGTCTTGGTCGTTATAGTAACTCGTTGAATCAAGTTCCTTATATTTTTCTCCATTCGTATCCCACTGTAATATAAATTGACAGTTATTAGCTTCAATGTTAGATTGGTGAGTAAGAGTTTAACATCTTTAGTAAAAATAAATCAACGTTTTCTTATAGTCGTGCACTATTAGTTATTCCCGTCAAATAACGTTGTTCACCCGGTTATATGTGAGGGTTGGTATTTTACTCACGTGATCATGAGGAAAATACTTGCTTGACCGCATCATTTCACAAAGATCGGAGGTTTATGTCCAGAAATTAGCTTAAAACTCCTTCACTTTTAATTCAAGTGTCCGTACCTAGCCAGGAAAGTGAGCGGTTGTACGCATGTGTGTTAGGGGTATCGATGTTGCCTCTTTCTACGATTTTTGGTATTTGATTTAAGAATTGTTCGAACAGTGTGGTATATTTTTTTGTTTATTGTTTATTTTTTTGTTTATTTTTTTGTTTTTTTTTTCGTTTTATACAAGGAACTAAATGATATTATTATATGATTGAACTTTGTCTAGTTTCTAATTGGCTGAAATCAACTTGAAAAGTAAAGCGTACGTGCGATGTCAACCTCAAATGAGCTAAAATTAGCTCATAGGTAGTGTGGACTGTAATGTCACTCCAATTTGGGCTAAAAATAGAAATATAGATTCCAGAATTCCACGTTCCAATCAAATTTTACGTCTCTCGACAACATTGGCCAATCAGGGGGCGTCTTTCATCCGGGGTTCCTTGACGTCAGTCTCTATCAGAGAATGCTTGTTGACGTCTGTGCATAAAAAAATAATAAAATGGACAATGAATTGTCGTCTGCACGGTTTGCCACAGTGGACGAGGCTGAATTCAGAAGAATCTTGAAAGAAAAAGATTCCAAAAACACGCGGATAGCAACAAATGTAGCTGTCAAAATATTCCGGATATATTTAAAAGCTAAAAATATGCCGGAAACGTTTTATCCCATGTATAATCATATAATAAAACTATCATTGACTTTGGAAAAGGTTGCTACTGCGATTTATCAACCATCAAAAAGCAATATTCACCTCGCCTTCGGCTCAGTGAATATAACTTTTTTCAGGTTGATCCCTGTAGCAACCTATATCAAAGTCAATAATTGTATATTATCTACTTTCTTATTGTTACATGTGTAGCAACGTTAAATGTCGCACCTGACGTTAAATGTCGCACCTGACGTTAAATGTCGCACCAACGTTAAATGTCGCACCTGACGTTAAATGTCGCACCAACGTTAAATGTCGCACCAACGCTAAATGTCGCATCTGACGTTAAATGTCGCATCAACGCTAAATGTCGCACCTGACGTTAAATGTCGCACCAACGTTAATTATTATATGATTGAACTTTGTATAGTTTCTAATTGGCTAAAATCAACTTGAAAAGTAATGCGTACGTGCGATGTCAACCTCAAATGAGCTATAATTAGCTCATAGGTAGTGTGGACTGTAATGTCACCCCAATTTGGGCTAAATATAGAAATATAGATTCCAGAATTCCACGTTCCTATCAAATTTTACGTCTCTCGGCAACATTGGCCAATCAGGGGGCGTCTTTCATCCGGGGTTTCTTGACGTCATTCTCTATCAGAGAATGCTTGTTGACGTCTGTACATAAAAAAAATAATAAAATGGACAATGAATTGTCGTCTGCACGGTTTGCCACAATGGACGAGGCTGAATTCAGAAGAATCTTGAAAGAAAAAGATTCCAAAAACACGCGTAAAGCAACAAATGTAGCTGTAAAAATATTCCGGACATATTTAAAAGCTAAAAATATGCCGGAAGCGTTTTGTCCCATGTATAATCATATAATAAAACGATCATTGACTTTGTAATAGGTTGCTACTGCGATTTATCAACCCTCAAAAAGCAATATTCACCTCGCCTTCGGCTCAGTGAATATAACTTTTTTCAGGTTGATAAATCCCTATAGCAGCCTATATCAAAGTCAATAATTGTATAATGTCGCACCTGACGTTAAATGTCGCACCGACGCTAAATGTCGCACCTGACGTTAAATGCCACAAGGCTGACGCTAAATGTCGCACAATTTTGTACTACCGCAATATGTCGCAACCTCAACATGTGACACTCGTTTGTCAACACAACTTTGTGTATTTAGTTACATGTGCCATGAAGTATGTAATATTTAAAGTAGGTGTGCATGTATGACACGAATATTACATTGTGATCGCTCTAGAACAGTAGAAATATGGAATTTGATTATCATTCTTGGGCAACCGGGTCTCACCATTATTCACAGCACTGTATCTGAAATATTTTGAAATATGTCCAAAAACAATGTAGAACGATGCCAGATGCATCAGTTCTGTACATCGGAATGAACAGGAACCGGAGATGCTTTTGAAATAAGTACTCTCTGTATATTGCAGTATCATCCAAATTGCTTGAATAACCAATAGTCTTCTGGAGGCGTCGTCCATATAGGTAACCGATGAGGACGATACATGTACATTGAGAACGATAAATGCCTTGTATGGCGTACAGTTCTTGTATTCATTCACTATTTCGTACCTGATGCTCTCTATAAATTTAATTCATTATTTTTTGCTATTTCCCGTGCGATGAATGTCATGTCACGAACTGTTTCTCGGTCTGTCCGGGCATTATTTTTAACTGTTTCCTGCTCGCGCAATGGTGGGCGTGTCTTTGAACACGACGTCATGTCGTGCGCCACGTGATTTACATTCTGGAATTTCTAATCGTTCAGTGCGTTAAATATATCAGGTAATAAAACAGTTATTTCCGGTAGTTTTAAAAGACGGCATTTTAGTAACGCATATCTAGGAACGTTGCAAGTATGAAGAATTTGAAGATGCTCCTGATATTGAGGTAAACCGTCTATAATTATTTCTGATCTGAAATTCCAACAAGTTCTTTTGCATTTGCACCATTTTTCTACAGAATATTTGAAATTCTATACCTGAAATTAGTATAGAAGACAAATTTGCCGGTGTCTGCATAATACTATCCCGTCACTTCTGTGGGTTCGAAACGCCGGAAAAGATATGAAATGACTCGATGCTTTCATAGGAAGCTATCCGACTGGCTTGTTGGAGGTCGGTGATTCAATCCAGTTGCTCGTCCCAGCCAGAAATAATTATCTGTATACTTCAACAGTCATTTAAAGTAACAAAATACCTAAGTTGTGTTAAATCGCCAACAATACACTATAATTATATAAATTAGTGTGGTGTTCCGTCAGGGCCATCGTCTTATAGCTTTATAAGCTAAAACACAAGATAACTTTACTTGTTTGTGCGATGGTACTATATATATGAAATAGGTTTTGTCTTCGAGGCATAGCACCTCATATCGTACAGTAACGCTCCGGGGACTGAGCATGCGTCCGAAGGACCGCCAGTGCGAATTCTGGAGAGACATATTTATTGCATAGGTGGATCCAGCGGGAGTTTAGAGGGTGGTCGGTATCCCACTAGAATTTCAAAATACAGGATATTTCCTTTAAATCCCATACATATTGGACCTCCCCAGTCCCCGCCTATAAGTTTAGACAAAGGCATCGGAACCAACGCCCATGAAAAAATCTGTAACGCCCCTGACGGAAACTGGGCTTAATGACATATCATAGCATACAGGTCTTGAAAACTACAAGTCGCACAATTAAAAGGTTAGAATTATATTAAAGAGAATGTTTTGGAATTTCTCCCATTATTACGGCGTTTTAACCCCGCTGACCCAGTGGTGGAAAAATCTGTAATCCTCTAGAGGATTAAAATGTCTCGTGTCTTTCCCCGCATTAATTTCAAACGCGTTAATTTCAAATTTTGAAATAACGTTCGTGTTAAATAATGGGAGAAGCAAATTCTCCTTCAGTTTCCCATGTGGGTTACGATATTTCTCCACTCTCGAGAGTTAAAGTGATACAGTATCTCAAATTGATTTTGTTTGTTTATATTAAAAGTTGCCAATATTCGATGTTGTATACTAATAAAATGTTCTGACCAAAAAATCAGGTTTAAAAAATATGCTATAATGTCGTAATTAGTGAAAAGAATTCGAATGTCTGTTGGTGAAATCGCCATTACCACACCTAATTAAAAGTCGGCTGCTTTTCCGAAGTCTACCGGCTTATAAGTCGGCTGTTTCCGAAGCTTACCGGACACTGATAACTGCTATAAATAACCAGGGAATATGTTGCATGTAAGTATTTGTGATAATTAACATAATTTAAGAAATATATCTACGAAATTGGATCCTGGGTAATCAGTTGATATACGTACATATATTATTGACAACAGGGCCCGGGTGGCTCAATGATTTATGTAGTTTGATTACCCAACAACTCATACAAGCCTATCACCAATACGGCGCACATGTACATCAGACCTTTTTTTATATCAACAAACAATTTTGCACATGCGCAAACGCTTTCCCGAATCAATTCAGGTCTTATGAATATGCACGGATCAACATTGAATTCTTTACGGGAGGCAAGAAAATCAAACAACGACGTATTTCCTTCGTTCTAGGCTATTTACGTAGGATATTATGAAAAATTTCAACTGCAATTAGTATAAAACATCGAATATTGGCAACTTTTAATATAAACAAAAAAATCAATTTTAGCTATTGTAATCCTTTAAATTTAAAATTTTAACCACTCGCCTGACGGCTTGTGGTTAAAATTTTTAATTTAACTCTCTTGAGTGGAGAAATATTGTAACCCACGGGCAACTGAAGGAGAATCTATATATAACCAATTTGTTTGGTCATATTCCAAAAAGTTATCTTTAATATGATACTAAATGTTTAATTCTGCCACTTGTAATTTTAATGTTAGTTTTTGTCATTAAAGATTGTCGTTGCCCTTTGTCAGAATGATCAATTTCAAAGTAAATATGTTTAGACAAGGTTTTAACCGATTTTATTAACCTGAGTGGGCGGAGTTTATCCATGATGTGAATGTGAATCAGTTCATATTATTCAATAGATGTGTGTACAATTATGTATTATAACTTTAGCTTATAACAATACATTTTGTAAAAAAAAAATCTTCAAAGGTGAACCCAAGACAAGTATGTGCAAGACCGGCTCTAAAATCCACACACTTAGGTTAATAAAATCGGTCAATATATCCATGCATACTTATAAAAGAGTGCGACATTTAGCGTTGAGGTTGCGACATATAGCGTTAGTTTAAAATATTGTGACATTTAGCGTTAAAGGTGCGACATTTAGCGTCAGCCTTGCGACATATACGTCAGGTGCGACATTTAACGTTGCTACAACGTGTCTTTAAAATATTCATCACATGTACTAATGAATATACAAGCATAGATTACAAAACAGACAAATAAAATAATAATTGATCAACAAGACCAAAACTGAACACTTAATAAAATAAAGCTTCATACAAATCACGTGTATCTGTTTACATCTTGTTTAAAGATGAAAACACGTTAGTATATTGTGCATTCCATTTCTCCATTGCATAGATTGTTTAACATTTGCAACACAATTATTATCTACTGTATTTGTCATGTGTGTATGCTTTACTTCATGCAACATCAGATCACATAGCAAACACAATTTCCAGTT
>MJUT01032407.1:83264-98049 GCA_002080005.1 Gigantidas platifrons
CGTCCGTTTTCTACTATTTTTTGTTAGCTCGAATTCTCCTTTACTATTGATTGCAATGAAATTTGTCGTACTCCGACCGTTGACACTTCGTCGAAGGGAACTCTAGAAATGGGTGTCGTCCGTCTGTCCGTGTGTCCAGAATTGGTTTTGAGATGATAACTTGTGAACGAAAAGTCGGTGTGGTATCTTACAGTTTGATAACTTTGTTGACTTTTCAGTGATTCTTACCAAGGTTATCACCGTTATAATATTGTAAAAATATTTGATTTTTAACTTATTGTTTAAAAATGTATTTTATATAGGGTATACGGCTTGACAGTGCAAATACTCTTACAGTTTCGTTGCGATGGGATAGGAACTGACCACAATTAACAACAACGTATGCAGCTGTGCATTATGTGTCGTTTTCAGCTCACCTGGCCTATGGTCATATGCGATTTTGTCACACCTATGCGTCCGTCTGTCCGTCGTCATTAGCTTTCACTTTTCAATCTTCTCTTAAACTACTGGGCCTATCGAATCAAAACTTTGACGACAACGATCTATGAGAGGTCCTCTATAAAGTGTGGTCTGACATTCAACATGACCGCCAGGGATAATACTAATTTCTGATTGGTGGAAATTAAAAAAATAAATCCTCTTTTCTGAAACTATTTTCCCAAATGAACTGTGACTTTGCAGAAATGATTAATGGAAGGTCCTGAACAAAGTTTCACCATGACTTAATGCCGTATGGCAGTCATGGAGAAAAGCGGTATATAAAAGTACAAAAATCTTTTTCTGTGAATACTAGTACACTGATTCAAAAGAACTGTAGCTATGTAGGAATGATGAATGTAAGGACCCGTTCAAAATTAGTTTGATGGCGCCCATCGCATGTCTAATATAGCCGACATTGGAAATAATGTTTACCCAAAAATCTAACCCAAAAATTCTTCATTAATTAATTAATGCGTATTTTTAGTGTTTCGAGATTTGATACAGACATATTATATTTGAAGAGTAATCTCGACGTAAACCGGTGGCTTTGCAGTACTATATCGGAAATGCCCATTTTCACAGATTGCCAGTTCATTCATTGTGACTGATTTACGCCGCAAACACTTCAAACAATTATCCCGTAATTTTCCTTTTTGAAATTTGAGAAAAATTTTGAAAATAATATTTATAAGTGAACAAATTATGCAGTGTTTGTTGTATTGCACTGGTATGGAAAAAAACATTACGCACATTTCCACAGGTATATATATAGTAGTATTTATGTTTTTGCAACCAGACTGTCCAAACCGACGTTTTGTTAGCTGACCTGACCCGAAGGGTCATGTGAGCTTTTGCTACCACTAAGCGTCCTTCGTCCGTCCGTCTGTTAACTTTTGACATTTGTATCTTCACCTCTGAAACCACTCGGCCAATTTGAACCAATCTTTGCAGCAGGGGCGGATCCAGAGGGGGGTCAAACCCGGCGCCGCCCCCCCTAAAATTGGAAAAAATATGATTTTTTTGCGTAAAATCGTGATTTTTCACACGAAATACCCCAAAAATTTTCGAAAAAAGTGCGCCCCCCATAAGTTGACATTCTGGATCCGCCCCATGGTCTTTGGGTAGTTGGAAAGTTTTTTTCATTTTCATAATCTACGCTGAAACTACAACACCAAAGTGAACCAAACTTCGTAGGGAAAGTCCTTGACAGATCTACTGTCACTACAACACCAAAGTGAACCAAACTTCGTAGGGAAAGTCCTTGACAGATCTACTGTCAATAGTACATGTATGTACGGCAATCCCGCCCTCAGTCAAAGACACCAGCTGTTATTAAAAATAGAAATTTCGTCAAATGGCTGCTTTATTTTAGCAAGATGTGGCTCAGATAAGAACTTTAGATGCATGTTAATAAAATCATGAGCTGTTCAAATATATATTACGGTAATTGTGTCAACTTGGACTTTTGTTGATTTAGTCGGATTAAATTAGGCATAAATTATCAAAACTTTTATAAATTTTCTCATCAGAAGCCACAGGGCCAATGTGAACCAAACTTTGTCTAGAATGTTCCTCTATGTGGTCCACTTTCAAGATGCCCACCTTTACTAAAATAGAAATTTCCTCAAAATGACTAAAAGCGCTCTTTATTAGCACTTGCAAAAAGTCCAGACAAGGAGCAAGGCTTTAGATGCTGTTGTATAACTTTGCTGAGTATGGCGGCAAACAGTCATGTTTCATTGATTGTAGGAAGATGTAGCCTGTTGGTCTCAACCAAGAGATTGAGTTCCTAGCTCAATTAATAGTATAGAAGGTTACTGGATCGTATATCGAAATCAGATATCGAGGACAAAGTTTCAGTCTGGCAATCCAAATGTCAGAACAACACAAATATCCGGATGTGGAAGTGAAATCAGGTGCTCCAGAAGGGTAAGCATTTCATCATTGAGTAATATGGTTAATAGTTCTGATCAGCAAATTCTACTAAAAAGTTATGTAAATGGTATGACATCACAAATATGATGGACAATCATTTGTTCTAATTGGATTTGGACTTGTTGGTGCAATTTTGTTTTCAATATTTTTCGCATTTCGACATGGTCTTCCAAATGTTTGGGTTCTTCCAATACTGATGAGGTTAACAGAAACTGCAGTATGCAGGTCAAAATTATGAATGTTATTTTTGCATTTATTTGTTTAAGACCCATGAAGCAAGAAGTAATATCAAAGCTGCTGTCATACAGGAACTTGCGTTTCTGGTAATTTGTTGATTCTGTTTTATATTTCCAAGTCTAATTGGTAAACCAAGTATTAACAAAGGTGCTCGTTTCTGGTGTTTCTTAAACCATTTGAGACACGATGATGGTGTGTAATCCCGTTTCCAACTCTGAAAATGTTACTCTGCGGTACCTACTATGCAAAATTTGGACTGAAAATGTCAGTCTGTAGCGCCAGGAAAATTGGAACCCCCCCCTTTTCAAAATGGCTGGATCCGCGCCTGGAATCAGTTCATATTATTCAATAGATGTGTGTGCAATTATGTATTATAACTTTAGCTTATAACAATACATTTTGTAAAAAAAAAATCTTCAAAGGTGAACCCAAGACAAGTATGTGCAAGACCGGCTCTAAAATCCACACACTTAGGTTAATAAAATCGGTCAATATATCCATGCATACTTATAAAAGAGTGCGACATTTAGCGTTGAGGTTGCGACATATAGCGGTAGTTTAAAATATTGTGACATTTAGCGTTAAAGGTGCGACATTTAGCGTTGATTGCAACATTTAGCGTCAGCCTTGCGACATATACGTCAGGTGCGACATTTAGCGTCGGTGCGACATTTAACGTTGCTACAACGTGTCTTTAAAATATTCATCACATGTACTAATGAATATACAAGCATAGATTACAAAACAGACAAATAAAATAATAATTGATCAACAAGACCAAAACTGAACACTTAATAAAATAAAGCTTCATACAAATCACGTGTATCTGTTTATATATTGTTTAAGAGATGAAAACACGTTAGTATATTGTGCATTCCATTTCTCCATTGCATAGATTGTTTAACATTTGCAACACAATTATTATCTACTGTATTTGTCATGTGTGTATGCTTTACTTCATGCAACATCAGATCACATAGCAAACACAATTTCCAGTTTACTTGTAATGTGTTCTAACTAGCTGTTGCCTTGATAGACACAAACTGCCACGAACAACAGGACTTGAACAAAATGCCAAGTACATCTACCTCATGTGTTGTTTTTACGAAGTTGACACAGGAATTATTTTCTTTATCGATTCTAATTCCTGTACATCTGACCACATCAGTGGTGTAATGGTTAGAATGCTCGCCTCGAGTGTGGTTGATCGCGTGTTCCAGCCGCACCGGTCGGGTCAAACCAAAGATTTTAAAACTGGTATTTGTTGCTTCTCCGCTAAGCACACAGCATTAAGGGGGAAAAAGCAAAGAATGGTTGGCTCGGAATCAGAATAATGTGTCCGAGTGGAGTGACATGTCTACCCGCGGACTGTTTTTTTCAGTGAGCTAGCACTATAAAAATCCAACTCAGCGTGTTGGTCTAGAACAAAGCGGACCTCATCATCATTTCATTGAAACTTAACTTGTTCTCGTCATGATATAGCTTAAAATTGCTGAATTGGCGTTAAACAACAATCACTCATTCACTCATGCACAGCTTATCCAACCATTTTGATAAATTTTAAGAAAAAGTCTGTAACATTTTTGTCGATATATAATTGTTGAGAACACAATAAAAGTAGAAAAGATGAAACATGCATGTTAGTTAAATATGAAGACTTACAAAACATATTTCTGCCATACCAGAAAGATTACCTGTTTTAACAGGAAAATGTATCTGAAATAACGAAACAAAAAGCGATATAGCTTCAAGTTAAATTAGTAAGATAATTAAATACGTAAAAAGACATGAAATACATAAAAGAAAAAACAAAGAATATACGATTAAAGATGTAGATATTTAATTAAGTGTTCATGATGCGTTCCTGGAACAACCCCCACCAGACACGACGTGTTCCTGGAACAACCCCCACCAGACACGACGTGTTCCTGGAACAACCCCACCAGACATGACGTGTTCCTGGAACTACCCCCACCAGACACGACGTGTTCCTGGAACAACCCTCATCAGACACGACGTGTTCCTGGAACAACCCCCATCAGACACGACGTGTTCCTGGAACAACCCCCATCAGACACGACGTGTTCCTGGAACAACCCCCACCAGACATGACGTGTTCCTGGAACAACCCCCACCAGACACGACGTGTTCCTGGAACAACCCCCATCAGACACGACGTGTTCCTGGAACAACCCTCATCAGATACTACGTGTTCCTGGAACAACCCCCACCAGACACGACGTGTTCCTGGAACAACCCCCACCAGGAACGCCCAAAGTCGTGTGATTGGAAAACTAAATAATAAAAAAAAAGTAGTAAACCCAACATAATAACTAAAATCGGCTAAGTCACCTATGGTTGAGAATGGAGAACCTTAGATAATTTATCTCGGGTTGATATGACATGTGATAAAAAAAAATGCCATATAATAATCTATAAATATCATACTCCTGACAAGTGCGCAGAATATATTTTAGAGTAGTTCAATATGCATTTGTGAAAGAGACAGTTGTTGGTACCTACAGGTGTAATTATATCAGTGGTTGGAACATACTCTTCACGAAAGTCTTCATTCTGAAAAAAATAGTGATGCAATACATTATTACGCCACGAAGATGTTATGTAATGTTTTTACAGATTATTCCTTTTGTGCTTTGCTGAAAATTTGCGATAAAACCTATTATAACCCTTAATCTAACCCAACAATCATTTAAGGAAATAAAATTAATTCATTTTTAAGAGTTTGAAGATACCAAAGGGTCAATCAGAATCCGTATATAGAAGAACAGACAACACAATAGCCAAAAGAAAAAGTACAAAAGGACAAACAACGATCTATATATAAAACATACACATAAAACTAAAGATCGAGTAACACGAACCTCACTAAAACATACACATAAAACTAAAGATCGAGTAACACGAACCTCACTAAAACATACACATAAAACTAAAGATCGAGTAACACGAACCTAACTAAAACATACACATAAAACTAAAGATCGAGTAACACGAACCTCACTAAAACCGGGGGTGAACAAGTAAACAAACATAATTGGCTCCGGCAGACAACACATATAATTGACAGGACTATTGTAGTTTATTGACATGTACGGGTAAAAATGTAACAGTGAATTCTTTCCACCAGTGTATTCTTTCCTTTTGGATAAAACACACTAGGGTAGACATTCCACGACAGAAATACCCTTCTGACGGAATAAACACACTAGTGCAAGGTAGAAATACACTTAGGGTATTTACGTACCCGGACATTCTACACACCGGAACGAAAGTACGCTTACAAAAACACTAAAATGAACTCCTTATGAAACAAGTCTGTGTGTGTGTCCAAGAGTCGAACTTGGCTGATATCAACTATTTACTCATATTCACATGTACAACATGTTACAGGGACATTTTTGTATTTTATTTTAAACTGAACACCTGTTCGTATCGTATTGTCTATAAAATGTCGATACTATCCTAAATAAATATTACCTTTTACTCGCTTGCGGAAAACACTTGCATGACCGCGCTTCATTTCACTAAGGGGTGGAGATTAGGACGATATAACTTCTTTAACCACTTTGTGTTGGAGTCCTATTACCATGTATTGGAGTCCTATTACCATGTATTGGAGTCCTATTACCATGTATTGGAGTCATATTACCATGTATTGGAGTCCTATTACCATGTATTGGAGTCCTATTATCATGTATTGGAGTCCTATTAACATGTATTGGAGTCATATTACCATGTATTGGAGTCCTATTACCATGTATTGGAGTCATATTACCATATATTGGAGTCCTATTACCATGTATTTGAGTCATATTACCATGTATTGGAGTCATATTACCATGTATTGGAGTCATATTACCATTTATTGGAGTCCTATTATCATGTATTGGAGTCCTATTAACATGTATTGGAGTCCTATTACCATGTATTTGAGTCATATTACCATATATTGGAGTCCTATTACCATGTATTGGAGTCATATTACCATGTATTGGAGTCATATTACCATGTATTGAAGTCCTATTACCATGTATTGGAGTCCTATTACCATGTATTGGAGTCATATTACCATGTGTTGGAGTTCTATTACCATGTATTTGTGTCATATTACCATGTATTGGAGTCCTATTACCATGTATTTGAGTCATATTACCATGTATTGGAGTCCTATTACCATGTATTGGAGTCATATTACCATGTATTGGAGTCCTATTAGCATGTATTGGAGTCCTATTACCATGTATTTGAGTCATATTACCATGTATTGGAGTCCTATTACCATGTATTTGAGTCATATTACCATGTATTGGAGTCCTATTACCATATATTGGAGTCCTATTACCATGTATTGGAGTCCTATTACCATGTATCAGTGTTGAATCAAGAAATTTATATTATACCTGTACTTCTTCCTGTTAATAGATTATTGCTGAGTAATAGGGGAGGGGTCGGGTCAACTGTAGCAAAGAATGTCTGTAGAAAATGAATCGGTGTATAGTCTTACCATCATCCTATTAATCAGGCTTGTTTTACCCGTGCGAGCTTCTCCAACCACCAGAACTCTGAAATATAAAGTGTTATGTTTTATATATCGTAAGATCGAGAAAAACATAATCAATGTACACGATCAAAAATGGAACCCTGTCACTTGATGAAATTCGTGGCGTCTGCCAAAGATCTGGTTACAGTGATGCAGGAATTGATGACATGATAAAAGCTTGTGATAAAGACAGTTAAAATGGTAAATAAAAAAAGAATCCATTGCACTGATTTAAATTCATAATATCACTGTTTGAATACCAATGTAATATCCCTTACACAGATAAATATCAATAAACATTTGGACAATAAATGCACATGTGTACATCCTCCTGTTAATTGATTCTTTCTGCGTAATTTGTGGGGGCGGGGGGGGGGGGGGGGTTGCAGCAAAGAGGGTTTATATTATATTCTGAAATTACAGAACGCGCTGCACGGTAAATTCATCAAACATTTCTTAAGTGAGCAAATACATTATATCAGTATTATTATCATGATATTGTATAACTTTTGATAACATTGTATTGTACTTTTTTCATATTTTGATAAGTACAATTACTATGAATTGTACATGTATTCTATGTCACCAATATCTACTGTAGAAGATATTGAACATTTGTTTTTGCATTGCCAATATCATATGGATTAACCTGTTGTCAGTCTCAGGAAACAGATTAACATACAGATCGAAAAGGACCTTAGCCTATTGTTTGTTGTTTAATTGTTATAATGGAGATTTTTCAGAATATGCTAATTATGTGTTCTTGCTCTTGAAAAAATACATTTTCTTATGTAAAGTTTATATATATTTCTAATGCTGAAAGGTTTGTAAACGTGTTAAAATATCACAGAAATATTTATTTAAAAACATGTTATATATGTTTTCAACGGCAAATGGCATTTCATATGGAGTTGGGGGATATTATGTAGGACAAAACAATATAAATATTTAAAAGAAAGCTTGGTGTGATTAGAATGCTTAAATGTATAATGTTTGAAGATGTTCGAAAATGAATATGCATACCGGTAAATAAAATATCTACTGTATTATTTTAAACGGGTGACCGATTTTAAACTATATGACTATAATTAGATTGTACTGTGTCATCATTTTAGCGTAAAGTTTTATTAATAAATTATTATTATCATTATATTAATCACATGTGTTATTGTTGTTTTGGGGGGTTTTGAGAGCCGGACTGTTGAAAGAGTGCTATAATAATACGCACTCTTTTTCTCTGTAAGTCGTCCACTGAGAGTGATTCAGAAAAATATCTCTTTATATCAAATTATTCAAATGGTTAGATTCATAGATCTGGCTTATTACCGACTTCTGTTATTGATTGATTTGATTTGATTTTTGGTGTTTAACGCCACTTTCAACAATATTTCAGCTATATCATGGCGACCAGTATTAGTTGTGGAGGAAGCCAGAGTACCCGGAGAGAGCCACCGACCTTGGGAAAGCATTTGGTAAACTTGATCACGTGCGGCTGCGAATCGAGTGCACCCCTTTTTGTAATTTACAAAGCCAGGCGCGAACCCACGCCGTATTGGTGATAGGCTTGTATGAGCTGCTAGATCCAACGACCTAACTCACTGAGCCACCTGGGCCCCCTTACTTTTATTGAACAAGAAAACAATGTTCACATACTTTTAATGTGTGTCATTACTTAACTTAACCCAGTTTTATATTTATAATTACCGTTATATCTTAATCTAATCAACTAGAAATATATAACTATAAACACTTCAAATAGTGGCGGACTGGTCCACTGGGATAACGGGAAATTTCCCGGTTGGCCCCAAAGTGATGCCTAAAACCTTTACTTTTATTTGATTCCTTTGACTACGTTTTGGGATTAAGTGAGTTCTTTTGACTGGGGACGTTTACAAGTTTTCCCGGTATAACTTTTCGACCTAGTGCGCCACTGACTGCAAAGGATCTCAGTAAGTTTACCATGTTCCAAATTTCTAAGATATGCATTTCTTTGTGTGTCTATCTCGCCTTCGTCTCGGTAATAAACACTAAGAAATGACCGATTTTCATGTTTTTATGTGCAGGTACGTATGTACGTAAAACTAATTTCGTCAAAGTTTAAAGAGACCCTTGTATCTGTTACAACAACACTTATAGAAGTAAAGTACTTACTCGACACAAAGTTTATACAAGTATAATTTTATTGAAATTGATTTATAAATAACCAAAAAAAAACATATTCTACTTACGATAATGACATTATTAACGTGCTGAATATTAACACTGATGGTCGTATTGATTTCTGAAACGAATATTTAAACTACACACGGGTATGTTTATTTGTTGTCATGGCAAAATAAATCTTCAAATGTACTGGAGCGGAGAGAAAATAGATTAGGGTGGGACATACTTGAGATCTAATATTGACATAAACAAATGGTCTTTATTCATATCGATATATTTTTTAATTGGTAATTGGTATGAGGTAATTTAAATAATAGGTCAATGACCTTACTGATGGGGAAATGTGTTTATTTAGAAGTTAGATAAAACAAACATAATCGTAGCATTTAAACTATAGTCGGTGCATATAGTTTTTAAAGGAATTATTGCACCAGGTTATTTTTTCATGCTAACCCTAACCCTAACCCTAACCGGAAATTCTACACACCGGAATAAAAGTACGCTTGTCACACATACATGTATATACTAGTATCACAATAATATAAATTTACTCTTTGTAAAACTATTTACTGAAATAAAATAAACAAGCACATTATATCGACATACATATAATACATATTGTTCACGCCAAATTACATTATTACAGGGCATATGAGCGGAATATTCAGCCGGTACATTGGTCCGGCTCCCGGAGAGCCAGGTAGGGGTTTGTGAATCTCTGAAGGTCCCCATGACCGTAGCCATAGACGTTTTATTTTGATTTTTTTCTTCTTCATTTTTAGGGGATATTTTTAGCTATTTTTAGTTTATTTAGAAATATAATTATGTAAAATACACTTAGACTTCTGAATGGGGCCCACAGCAGTCTTGTTCCGCATTGAAGCAATCTCCTGGCATTTTGTCTGTAGAAACCAACCGAGCTTCTTAAAATTACAATTTCAGTAGCCCAGCCTTTTTGGCGTGCACAGCAACTGACTTTGCACATGAAATAAGCAAAGCGTCAGTAGCCATCTTGGTTACTGTGTGAATATTTCCTGGGGCCAGACATAATTCTAGTGGTATTTGGCTATGGGTCAAGTTTTATCACTACATAACACAACATCAGCAGATAAATAAAACAACATAACAGCCAAATATAACTAACTTTAATTGGGCATCCTTCATTTTGACCAAATTTAATTTTCAGTACACATGTATCAGGATGTCTTACATAAGCTGAGTTATTATATCACCTTCTTTATCTAGAGAAACTAATTTCTTTTTTTAAATTTGTCCATACTAGTTTTCATCTAAACTAAATAGCCGGTTGGTTTTATGTGCTTTTAGATACTTCTGACTGTGAATTTTAACATATATATTCCCTAGGTAAACGTATCTTTGCCGATTAGGGATCATGGCAGCATCCTGAATTTGGATTTGCTCCTAAAAGTTTTTGTTAACAAAGGACCACTAAAGACAAAACATTGTTGATTACTTTAGTGAAATCGCATGCAGCAGTTCTAGAAATAAAACGAAAAAAACAAAAAAATACCAAACTGACAAACAGTTTTAACAAGGGCAACCCAAAGCGTGGCGTACCCCCTCGCCTAAAAATTTGACCTGGTGACGTTGACCTTTGACTTTGAAAATCAATAGGGTTCCAGATTCTCCTAAGGACTAAGTATGTACCAAGTTTGGTTAAAATCCTTTGAAGGATGTTGATTCTAGAGTGTTCACAAGGATGTTACATGGTAAAACATTTGACCTGGTGACCTTGACCTTTCACCTAGAAAATCAAAAGGGTTCCAGATTCTCCTAAGAACTAAGTGTGTACCAAGTTTGGTTAAAATCCATTGAAGGAAGTTGATTCTAGAGTGTTCACAAGGATGTTTCATGGTAGAAATTTGATCTGGTGACCTTGACCTTTGACCTATGACCTTGAAAATCAATAGGGTTTCAGATTCTGCTAAGAACTAAGTATGTACCAAGTTTGGTAAAAATCCATTGAAGGATGTTGATTCTGGAGTGTTCACAAGGATGTTACGCAGTAAAAATTTGATCCGATAACCTTGACCTTTGATCTATGACCTTGAAAATCAATAGGTTCCAAATTCTCCTAAGAACTAAGTGTGTACCAAGTTTGCTTAAAATATATTGAAGGATGTTGATTCTAGAGAGTTCACAAGGATATTATGCGGTAATAATTTGACCAGGTGACCTTGATCTTTGACCTATGACCTTGAAAATCAATAATGCTCCAGATTCGTGTAAGGACTAAGTATGTACCAAGTTTGGTCAAAATCCATTGAAGGATGTTGATTCTAGAGTGTTCACAAGGATATTACGCGGTAAAAATTTGACCCGGTGACCTTGAATTTTGACCTATGACCTTGAAAATCAATAGGGTTCCAGATTCTCTTAAGGGTGTAAACCTGAGTTACCCTAAATTTTTCCCATCATTCAATTTTTGTTTAAATTGCATCATGGAATAGTTATGTCTAAATACATTATCTGCCAACGTTTCAAAACATTTCACCGTGCCGTTTTTTCCATAGCACATCCTAAATATAGCAATTTTGGGGGTATTCTTGACGCCAGATGGTAATACTAGTTTCGGAAAATTCTAATAGATATGCACATTTATTTCTAATTGAATGGGGATATTTTGGCTTTAATACACTTGAGAGTGTTGTTGTTGAATAAATATGAAATATCTAGCATATCTGAATATCCTGTTTGGAGATAATCACGTGCAAAACAGTGGAAATGGCAAAAAAGGGGGGATACCATGAGGACCACCTTGGTATTAAAACTTGGATTAAAAAAATTCCTGTCATTTAATTTTCACCAAAAAATGTCACACTAAAGAATAGACATATAAACATCATTGCACCAAATTTTACCAACTTTTACCGTCAGATTTTTAAAATATTTAAATTTATGTCTTACATGGATGCACTTTTGTGCATGGATGGCACCCAGAAAAAAATGAAATTGTCGAGGAAAGTTATCACACACCCACCCTTTGCTAGTTTCTTTGTTTGTGAGATAAAAAAAAATGCTAGTTAACAAAAAGCTTTTGAATTCTTATAATTGACACAGTGGATGTCCAAATTACCAAATGACTGCATTTGTCTTTTTTATTTTAATGTCAGCTAGGGAGGGGAAGGGGTGGTTTGAGGGTGACTCTACTTGATTAATTCATTTAAAAACAACCAAAAAACACAGACAGCCACGCAGCTGTATTGTTAAATTTCTTCAAATTCTGTGCTCCAGTTGTATTCGTTTGATTCTGGTTTATTCTTTAGTTGTCTTAGGAGAAGGGGGCGGCGGTATAAGAGAGGATCAGATATTACAATTTTTTTCTCAAACATAGCTTTCTGTTTTTTTACTACCATAAAATGAATTTGCTCTATTGTTTCATAATATCTAAGATTCTGGTGCATATATTTAATTTTTTTTGGACAAACCTTTGAAATTCAATAGAAAACGGTTGTCACCCAAATTGTATTACATTTATGGCATTTTTGACAACATATTTCGATGAACATTTTTTTTAGAAAGAGATATTTCAATGATATCTTGTGGGCACCGGCATATAATAATAACAACACACTGGTATAAGCAGCAATAAGATATAAACATACTAGGGGCACAGCTATGGAAAGGTAAAAGAAAACTGATGAGTCATTTTTTAACTGGCCATATCCAATATAAACAATCTTTGTCACCAAGAAGCTTGGAATTGAGGGGGAATTTTTCAAACGCACAGATGATCATATATTTGAGAAGACACTGAAAATAGAGTTATCTCCCATACCCTAGGCCTACACCCTTAAGAACTAAGTATGTATCAAGTTTGGTCAAAAGGATGTTACGGAAGGACGGAAGAACGGACGGACGGTAGCGTTACTATATCCCATCGCAACTTCGTTGGCGAGGGGATACAATTTTTTAACATATCAGTCAGCCAACTTCAACTGCTCTCACGGTAATAACTTATCTGGTGACTTGGCAAGGAGTTGTCATGGGGAGGAAATCGATGCCTCAGCCAATGAGAGGTCATGGCAGACATGTTTAATTTCAAATCTTCAGAAAAGTGACAGTACTTAGTAAGAGAAGTCTGGTGACTTGGCATGCAGTATGTCTGGGGAACAAGTCAAATTGGCCGAATTGCTCAGAAAAGTAACAACATTCTGAATGATCTTTATTAAAGGAACATTTCTGAAAAGTATGGCTGACTTGGTATGCAAAATCATAAATGCCTCAGCCAACAAAATGTCAGGGTAGCTATCGACTTAATAGCTCTGAAAAATAACACTCTAGAGGAACTTCTTTGGTTGGTATGATGACTAAGTAGTGAGTCTGGAGAGCAAGTCGAAAACATTACAGTGTCAATCAGAGTACAGGATGGCCATCTTGGATTTCTGTGGAAAATAACACTTCTCCAGAACACACATAGGAAACATTCTGGCAAGTATGGCGACGTCATATGTAGTAGTTTTAAAAATAAACAATTCTATCAGACTAAGGCAGCCGTGGTGAATTTCAACTCACTCTAAAAAGTAACATCACTTCTTCAGCACCAATAGTGGAACATTTCTAACAAGTCTGGTGATTGCACATAAAGTAGTTCTGAAGCAATATTGGATTTGAAACCATTCCAAAATGATACAATACTTCTTCAGAACTCATAGAGGAATAGTTGTGGCAAGTTTGGCGACTGTACAGACTATGGTTCTAAAGAAGTAATCAAAAATGTGAAAAAGTTCAACATACGAATGGAACAGATGCCAGACATTTTTCAAGCAGACGAGCTCACGTTTTGGTCTCTAGCTCGGATGGGCTAAAACCTAGATGCAGATTTATTTCAACTCAAGAATATTTCATTATTTACCAGAAGCATAAACATGGATCAGTAACATGATGGTTATCACTAATGGGGTAGAAGTTGCTGAACCTTATAGTTCACCCCGTGTTTATTGGGGTTCCTGTTGCACAATCTGTAGATTTGTGTGTAGTGTTTTGTGGACCATTGTTGTTCATCCCGTGTTTATTGGGATTACTGTTGCTCCATCTGTAGATTTGTGTAGTGTTTTGTGGACCATTGTTGTTCACCCCGTGTTTATTGGGGCTACTGTTGTTCCATCTGTAGATTTGTGTGTAGTGTTTTGTGGACCATTGTTGTTCACCTCGTGTTTACTGGGGTTACTGTTGCTCCATCTGTAGATTTGTGTGTAGTGTTTTGTGGACCATTGTTGTTCATCCCGTGTTTATTCGGGTCCCTGTTGCTCCATCTGTAGATTTGTGTGTAGTGTTTTGTGGACCATTGTTGTTCACCCCGTGTTTATTCGGGTCCCTGTTGCTCCATCTGTAGATTTGTGTGTAGTGTTTTGTGGACCATTGTTGTTCACCCCGTGTTTATTGGGG
>MJUT01032407.1:119440-129835 GCA_002080005.1 Gigantidas platifrons
TATAATGTCTATAGTCAACACATTCCATCTTCCTAAGAGTCTAAAACTGACTATAGTCAACACATTCCATCTTCCTAGAGTCTAAAACTGACTATAGTCAACACATTCCATCTTCCTAAGAGTCTAAAACTGACTATAGTCAACACATTCCATCTTCCTAGAGTCTAAAACTGACTATAGTCAACACATTCCATCTTCCTAGAGTCTAAAACTGACTATAGTTAACACATTCCATCTTCCTAAGAGTCTAAAACTGACTATAGTCAACACATTCCATCTTCCTAAGAGTCTAAAACTGACTATAGTCAACACATTCCATCTTCCTAAGAGTCTAAAACTGACTATAGTCAACACATTCCATCTTCCTAAGAGTCTAAAACTGACTATAGTCAACACATTCCATCTTCCTAAGAGTCTAAAACTGACTATAGTCAACACATTCCATCTTCCTAGAGTCTAAAACCTATAGAGCTCCTCACCATGTCCCCAGGTAGCAGATAGGGGACTCCCTCTTGAGAGGAAATAGTCAGGTTAGTATACAGAAAGCCTGACTATAAATCATAGTGGGTAATGTGTCTGGAGAGTGTCTTATTCCATGCACATGAAAGACTTCTTTAGAAGACTAGTAGAAGTAGAAGGTGCATAGTAGCCACTACAGGAGACTAAATTCTTTGTCCATACTCAATTTCTCCATACTTTTCCAGTGGCAGTTAAGTCGTTTTCCTGTTGGCCCATCCCCCCCCCCCCCCNNNTCCTTCTGCTTTCTATATGGTTTTTGTATATTGTTGAACTTGTTCTTGTTCTAAAAATAGCTGAAATACTGCTCGCTAGACGTACAGCAATAAGAAATAAGTCACTCGCTAGACGTACAACAATAAGAAATAAGTCACTAGCTAGACGTACAACAATAAGAAATAAGTCAATCAATCGATCGTCTTAGATTGTAGTTTATTAGTTCTTGTCGTAGATTATATTATTGATAGGGGCAGTCGTGGTCATGATCGTATGGTAATTGGATTTACAACTACCTATGCAATCAGTGCCTATCAACACTGATGTTGTGAGATCAAATTCTGCACACATTGATATTTGTCAGTGACTTGCGACAGGTCGGTTATTTTCTCCGGGTCCTCCGATTTCATCCACCAATAAAACTGACCGCCACGATATAACTGAAACTTTGCTGAAAGTGGTGTTAAACACCATCAATCAAACATACATATATTATTGCTAATTATAGTTTTACTTCCTGGTTTAACAAGTTCATGATATATTACCTCATGCTTGCCCATACACCATTTCTCTGTTAACACAGTACAAGGTGGGCACTCTGAATCACTGTGACAATGATGGTATACTGAAAATGTAATGTCGCCAGCTATGTCATTTTCATTATGTACTTTCTTCTTCTAGAAATTATGCAAGAACAGTATAGTGGAAAAATAAAATGCAATTTTCATATATTTTTAGATTAAGAATACAGCTTTATTTTGAAATATCAAAATCCTTTTATTAAACAAGGTCTTGCAATAAGAATTTTCTTTAATATAAGTAATCAAAAACTGGTCCTAAAGGGTGATAACTCTCAAAATTTCACATGGAATAAATTTACTAAATCCAGAACATAAAATGAATATAGGGTCTAATGTTATGCAATTTATTATCTGCTGTTTGCAGCATGACATCTCCAACAGTACACAAGTAAGATTAAGATGGAGTTATACTCAACTTTTCATAATACATTTGTACAAAATTTACTAGTAATATGTACCACATAGGTTGTGTATTGGTTTGCATGCACGCCTTAAAAGCAATTTTTATAATGCTAGCTCAAACAACAGTCTGTGGATAGAAATGTCACTTTATCTGTAGACATCCTGATTCTAAGACAATCAGTCTTTGATCTTTTTCCTTAGTGCTGCCTGCTTTAGTGGAGAAACAACAAATACCAATTATATAGTCTGTTTTGACACGACCTGTCATGGAAAAATTCATATGAATTGAAGAGGATACCTGTCTTCAAAGATCACATTTTCTTTGTCCCAAAAGTGACCTTTTAATACACGTCTGACTGTATGTCAACATTTGGATTTAATGACAATTTAGTTTGAGTATTTAGAGCAGTTAAATATTTCTAAGTCAATATGATTCACCAAAATATCAAGACATTTTTTAGCTTTTCATTTTTTTTTTTAAATAAACAACAATACAGCTCAATAATTACCTGTATGATCACATTCATGTTGTCGTAGACACACGTTTTTACACTCGGGTGGTTTTGTGCCGCATGGTATCGGTGGCAACATAACTTCAGCTCCACAATGACAGCTCAGCTCATCATATCCTGGGGAAATTATTAATAATTAAATCTGAGTAACACATGATCCAGGAAAATTTTTTGGAATTTCAAGTCACACCAAAGGAAGATCTGCTTTCAACAACATGTGATATTGGTACTTTCTGGTCCCACAGGGCAGAAAAAAAGACCTGTTTACAGACAAATTGCAATTTGGTCTTTTGAGCAAATTAGCAAAGGATTGTTGCGTTATTCCTGCAAGTAATGCAGACCCAGAGAGAACAAGATGTTGCACGCTACGTCGTGCTAAGAATACCCCCACTCGCTCATTTGTAAGTCGCACGCTAAACAGGAAGTAGATGTGCGGTAAACCTTGAAAGGGGAGAAACGGTACAAGTCACCATGCCAAAGCCAAATATCAAATATAAAACCATTTCTGCCAGTAGAAGCTGAGATAACTGTTATGAAAGTTTTCATTACGGCAAACATGAAAAATTCTAAGTCGCACTGTAAACAGGAAGTAGATGTGCGGTAAACCTAGAAAGGGGAGACACGGTACAAGTCACCATGCCAAAACCATATATCAAATATAAAATCATTTCTTCTAGTAGAAGCTGAGAAAACTGTTACGAAAGTTTTCATTACGGCAAACATGAAAAATTCTAAGTCGCACTGTAAACAGGAAGTAGATGTGCAGTAAACCTGGAAAGGGGAGACACGGAACAAGTCACCATGCCAAAGCCATATATCAAATCATTTCTTCCAGTAGAAGCTGAGTTATCTGTTATGAAAGTGTGAATGGAAGGACGGATGGACAAAGTGATTGCAATATAGCCCCCTCTCTACGAGTGGGGGTATAATTTTTTCTATGTTAAAAAAAATCCAGACAGATATGAGATCTGAGTTGAACAATGACACACTTTGTTCTTTATTATGTGCAAAGCAAAATCAAAACTTGTTGTGTTATGAGTACGAACCAAGTGACTGTTCTAAGATCAGCAAAACAAGCTGTATTGACCTACCANACAAGTCACCATGCCAAAGCCATATATCAAATATAAAATCATTTCTTCCAGTAGAAACCAAGTGACTGTTCTAAGATCAGCAAAACAAGCTGTATTGACCTACCAAAGTGGATTGAAGTAATGTTGCTCAGCAACAACAATAAATGTTGTACAGTAAATTTTGCTTGCTTTAATCTAAATATTTTAGTGTGAAAAAGTTCGTCACGCAAAATCTCCCACATTAAATAGTTGGAATGTGGGAGATCTCCCTCATACACAATGTCTTAGGTTAACAGGTATGACTTCATATATAAAATGTCAACTCTGTAGGGGCTAACTCATGATCATTCTTGTATAGTTCGTATTGAATCATTTTTGTTGTTTTTAAGAAAAGGCTTTTTACAAATATTCCAAGAGGGTTCTATGTAAATCTTAGTCCTGCGACGGTGGTCATCCTGGATTTCATAAGAATCATTCACAATATATAAAATTTCAAACTACATAGTACCTTTTGAACAATACAGCTTTGAAGAACACCAGATGTAATGGCATTATTGGCTCTGGTGACTATTTTTAATATTGGATCTGCACCAAAATAAATATTTCTGATGAGATCTATTAAAGAAGCAATCTTGTAAAGTCTATTTCCACTGGACCAAGCAGTTTTAAAACAGATAACTTGTGTGATCCTTTGGACCAGATGTTATAAGAATCAAGCTATGATGATCAAATTATATTACATACCTGACATCAAACATGGTGGACAGTTGCCACGGTGACAAAATTGAGCACACTTATGTAGACCACAACTCAACTTTTGATTGCATAACTGGATACACAAATGTACTTCATTCTGTTAAATAGGAAAAATTGTTACATTATTAAGTCCTTTTTGCATGCAAATTTAAAGAAATGCTGTGAGGAACAGATAACTTATAGTGTAAACAATCTGATTAAAATCAGATGTCTTGTCTGGATTGCTCTCCTTTAGTAAATTATTGATATGATACAGTTTAGAATTCAACAATAACTTCCAGCATATAACAATATCACATTTAGAATACTGTAATGAATTGTTGATGTCAAGAAGAAACTAACCATGTTAACCATCTTATATAGGGGTCACAATGATATGTCAAGCTTTCATATTCTGATAGATTCATTGATAGAGACATAAAAATGATATTGGTTTTCTAGACCATAATTTACAACAACAAAATGAAATCTGAGATGACGAGTAAGATAACAGCTACAAGAAATTTTGGTAATTTCTTTTTTTTACTTAGGTCAAATCAATTTTCTTATGGATCGGTGCACAATTGATCTTCTCTGATTTCGTGACTGACTTGAAGATTTTTTAGATGTAAATTTTAAATAATCACTGATAAATTCCAAAAATATGACATCACAAAATGATAATATGAGTGAGTGATTGTTGTTTAATGCCAATTCAGCAATTTTTCAGCTATATCATGGCAAGAACAAGTTAATTATCAATGAGATGATGATGAGGTCCGCTTTGTTCTAGACAAACATGACGAGGTCCGCTTTGTTCTAGACCAACATGCTGAGTTGGATTTTTATAGTGCTAGCTCACTGAAACAACAGTCCATGGTAGACATGTCGCTCCACTCGGACACATTATTCTGATTCCGAACCAACCAGTGTTTGCTCTTTCTCTTTAATGCTGCGTGCTTAGCAGAGACATAACAAAAACCAATTTTAGAATCTTTGATTTAACCCTAATCAGGGCTCAAACCCACAATCTACCACACTCGAGGCTAGCATGCTAACCATTACGTCACCGATGAACCCACGATCTACCACACTCGAGGCTAGCATGCTAACCATTACATCACCGATGAACCCACGATCTACCACACTCGAGGCTAGCATGCTAACCATTACGTCACCGATTAACCCACGATCTACCACACTCGAGGCTAGCATGCTAACCATTACGTCACAGATGAACCCACGATCTACCACACTCGAGGCTAGCATGCTAACCATTACGTCACCGATTAACCCACAATCTACCACACTCGAGGCTTAAGCATGCTAACCATTACGTCACCGATGAACCCACGATCTACCACACTCGAGGCTAGCATGCTAACCATTACGTCACCGATGAACCCATGATCTACTCGAGGCTAGCATGCTAACCATTACGTCACCGATAAACCCACGATCTACCACACTCGAGGCTAGCATGCTAACCATTACGTCACCGATGAACCCACGATCTACCACACTCGAGGCTAGCATGCTAACCGTTACGTCACCGATGAACCCACGATCTACCACACTCGAGGTTAGCATGCTAACCATTACGTCACCGATGAACCCACGATCTACCACACTCGAGGCTAGCATGCTAACCATTACGTCACAAATGAACCCACGATCTACCACACTCGAGGCTAGTATGCTAACCATTATGTCACCGATGTACCCACGATCTACCACACTCGAGGCTAGCATGCTAACCATTACGTCACCGATGAACCCACGATCTACCACACTCGAGGCTAGCATGCTAACCATTACGTCACCAATGCAGTTTTCCATAATATGAAGGAAGTCCAGTCATCTATTATGAAGTGACTGGTGAAACACCCAGGTCAATGGTTAGTGTCTCAGGTACCTTAGAACTTGAGAGGTAAACACTGAGGTATGACATATAACATCTCATAAAGCCACTCCCACCAAAAAGGTCACTCTTCTTATCAGGCCATCTTTCAGATGCACTGAGATAGTAAAATACTACTAAATTGTTTCCATCAGTAGAGGCCACACTTGTTATAATGACATTTTTTTCATCACAAAAGCTGGCGTTATAAGAGAGGGACTACTGTACGACATACCACACAACACAACTGTCCACATTTATGTCGTCCACACGTCCTCTTCTTGTTACAGCGTTTATCACACGTGAACGGATGATCTTCTGTATACTGGTGAACATCAACACATAGTATATCTTTATCAATAGCACCACAACGACAGGTCAAGGTTGTTACCCCTTCACACGGACCACACGGTCCTTCATGGCAGTTCACATTACATCTATGCATGCCATCTAAAAGTTAGGAATAAAATTTTTAATAAACAGCTGCGCCAAGAGCGCATGATACGCCCGTCGTCAACATTCATACAATATTTGTAAAGACTTTCTTTCCCATAACTCTTGAATGACAAATTGAAAAGTATACAGACCGTAAGACTATCAATTCCAATAACTATGCGAAGTTTGAAGTGAATTGGCAAAGGGGTTCTCAATTTACAGCGCGACATACGAAAAATTGCCTTAAAATGACGTACAATTTGATGAATAAAGTCCCATAACTCTGGAATGAAAATTTGAAATTTCACCATAAAGTATACAGACCGTAAGACCATAAATTCCAATAACTCTGTGAAATTTGAAGTGAATTGGCCAAGGGGTTCTTAAGTTAGAGCGCAACATGTGAAACGGACGGACGGACAGTCGGACATTGGTATACCATAATACGTCCCATCTTAAAGACGGGCGTATAAAAATGCTTTCAAAATCCTAAAGTGGTACGTACATTAGCAGATTCAGTTCCAACGTTTCTTGTTATTAGAATGAATATTGTTCTCAAGATAAAAACTATTTAAAAGTACAAATAAACTTTGAAGCAATGACATAGATGGTAAATCTTTATTTTTATTTTTAGACTAATATTTTGTACAGTATATCTATATGAAGATAGAATTAGAATTACCATAAAGCATAGAGGACCGATTTCTTTTTGTCAGTTGCCTTCAATGATCTCGATTTTTTGTGAATCATGATATACAGTAACTTTTTGTTTCATTATTTATTAATGAGCAATTTAATTTGTTCATAATATTCAATTAATATATGATAATAAATACAATTTTTTATGAGTTTATCAATATGTAAACTTGTCCTCTTCACTCATAAACTGCATAGTGTCTGAATGCGAAATATGATTATATGAATACAAATTAGTAATATGGAATTATCAATGTGTAAACTTTACAAATTTTGTAGTTTCGTCCAATGAAATGCCAGCACACAGCAATATGCAAATTAAAATGGAATGATTAACTTATGAATACAATATCTAATGATCTCCTTACCTGTTGGTCCACAACCTAATGGTTTATTACAGATTTTTTCACATGTAGGTACAGGATCTAAGCAGCTTAACCTAGTTGTTTTGGTCTGTTCAGAAAGGGGTGTGGCACCACATGGACAATGTGTTACTACTTCAGGTAAAGTTTCACAAGTTTTACAATCACCGGCATGACAAATTAAATCACATTCGTGGTTACCACACAACAGTGTTCTGTAAATAAACAAATACACCTCATATAAAGAAAAATGATTGAAATTTTCATCATTTACATATAGAGTTATGAGTTTTAAAGTTACTCACATCCCAAATTAAATCACATTCACAGTTACATAGAAGAGTTCAGTTTAAACAAAATAGCTAGAACGGCTCAAAAGTCCAGGTATTGCATGAACAGTGTGGAGTAACTAAAGGTTATTTCCTGTGAGAAAGCAATTCCATTATTTTCCACTAAAAAACTTGTTTCCTTTTATGGTAATACAGTAAAACCTGTCTAAACAGAACCTCTATCTGACTGAAGAATTTGTTCAGTTTAGACAGGTATTCGGCTTACAAATTACCTAGACAATTAGTAGATAGGATTGTAACGTCTGTCTGGTTTAGGCAGGTTTTCTGTTTACTCAGGGTTCGGTTTAGATAGTATTTGGAAAGTGTTTTTTTTTTACATTAAACTGAAATCTGAAAACCTATATTTTTCTTCACCATAGCTCCTCATTATTCAGAACACATTGTGACCACAAAGGAAATGAACTCTGACTGATAGATTGCAATGCTGTCATACGAAATTGTTGATGACCTAACACAGTTTTTTCCATATTATGACTGAAATGACATGAGTTTTCTATCATTAGACATAGTTAACTTACTTGAGGCATGGTTTCTCACAGCTGTATGATTTACTGAACGATTCTGCACATCCACATTTTACTTCCTTCTTCTCATGTGATCCATAGCACTCTGCAAAGTGAAAGTAGAACATCATTAATAGATTGAGTGGATAAAAATTGCTATAAAAGTGAAAGTAGAACACCATAAATAGATTGAGTGGATAAAGATTGATATAAAAGTGAAAGTAGAACATCATTAATAGATTAAGTGGATAAAGATTGCTATAAACAACTAGTGAGTATTTTTTTCAGCTATATAATCGCAAGAACAAACAATATTGTAAATTATGTATACAGCAGTCCCATTTTAAAAACTCCCTCCCCCCTATTTTATATTTTGAGTAAGTGATTCTTTGCATGTGAGCAATTATTCAGCTTTATCATGTTGAAACAAGTTATTTTTTTATGAAATGAATGTAATATTTGTTTTGAACTAGACCAACTCACTGAAACAACAGTTGACAGAAAGATTTATTGCTACTCAAAAGATTCACTTTCCCAACATCAAGAGAATCGGTCTAAGTTTCTACTCCTTAATTCTGTACACTTAGTAGAAAAGCAATCAATACCAATTCTTTAGCCTTCAGTTTAACCTGTGCAGGGAGGAATCAACAATCCACTTCACTCAAGACAACAATGTTAACCATTACACTTCCAAGGCAGTCTTATACCCAAGAAATCAATAAATTTATATACTAATAATACACTGTACAACAATTATTTATTTTAGGGGCCATAGAAGTGATGTTTATTGGTAATTTGGACATTTTTCCGTTGATCTCAAGGAGTGGTATTGTCCGTATTAGCGAATTGGCTCTGATACTCAAAATTATGTGGCAATGTGATGTCAAGTGTATTAAGACGTTACATATAAAAACTATAACATCAGTTCTGAAAGTCTTCATATACATTATCTCTAGCATCACAGGTTGTCCTATTGAACTCACTGTGATGCAAGCGATAATGTCCATCTAGATTTTCAAATCTGCCGTTAATCTATATGCAGTGATTCAGCTAGCGCTCGTCACTTTCGTCATTGACGATTGGTTTTCGAAAGTGACGAGTATTTCCCGTACCCAATTCGCCACTTGAATCATAGAAAAATGTTTGTAAAAATCTATTTTTCTTCTTCATTTGCAGATTAAAACTAATTAGTCACTACAATGACAATTTTATGACATGCCAATCAACGGATTATAGAATTTTTGTTTTGATTGCGTAATCTTCGATCTCACCTGGCTTGATTTACCTGGTTAAAGATAATGATCCCGACAAAGAATTCAATCAACAATAATGAATTTTTTTTTATAGTTATGACATGTACTCAAAATGCCACAGTATGTATTGAAAGTGGACATATTTTTCTAATCGTCATTCATTGCACGATTCGTCACAATGTCCGGAATAACGAAAAAAAAATATGTCCGGAATAACGAACTATTGTTGCCACGTTTCATTTATGAAAATGTCAATATCATGTTTATTGAAATCTATCGTATCCATTAAGTATTTTGAAAGTGATTCTCTCGAAAAGTTATAAATTTTGGTTAAAGAAACTTTAAAATAAAAATGGCACCATCAAAAATGCAATAGGAGTTACGCAAAGCTACAGTGCTTTTAAGCAAACGAACTTTTGATGTATTTATTCCCATTTCTGTGACATGAAATCTTAGTTCTCATATTTAATATGTTCATTTATATGCAACAGTTGGTCATTCAATTCGTTGAAATACACTACACGAGAACCCATAAGATTTTTATCGATATGCATCTGGGTATTAACAATTGCGTTCTATTTATAGAACTATTTACAAACAGACATGTGTCTGCTATGAAAAAAAAAAATAACTACAGTATTTTTATTCCAATTGTTGCAATTTGATTATGAGGTCTGAGAAATAATCATTTATTTTACAACTGTCTCCAGTCCAGTTTTTGTCGATTGTTCTATATATTTTATTACTAGTTGGACCATTGGGCAAATTGGCAGAGGCATATTTTTTCTGCTGAAGACCACAAATATGAGTTATTACAATTGTGGTATTTGACCAAAGCACAGTAACATTTCAAAAAGGGTG
>MJUT01032407.1:130081-157325 GCA_002080005.1 Gigantidas platifrons
TTGTGTGGTATTAGATCAAAAGTAAATTATTATAAGATTAAGCTCATTATAGTCTTGTCTATTCATATTTAGAAAAAAAAATTCTGCTCCGCGAAAGTGACTAATGGTCTCAAAATCCTGGCTGAATCCCTGTATATGTATTATACACCAATGTGTAATATACACAATCTATTACAGTAATAAGATACACCACCTACAGTCTTCATGCTCACCCATTTGCCTGAAGCCCGGGACGTGTAAAACTGGATTCAGCCAAGTGAAAATTATGAAAGAATTCGTTTAAATATTATAAAATAGAAAATTTTTCAAAAGTTGGCTTTCGGGCAAGTAGGTAAAATATTTAAGTTTTTGTTTTATTGCTTGATGGTGTTTAATGCCACTTTCAACAATATTTCAGTTACATCGTTGCAGTCAGTTTTATTAGTGGAGGAAACTGAAGGACCCGGAAAAAACCATTGACCTGTCGCAAGTCACTGACAAAGTAAAGACTGCACGTAGATATGGCATAATGAAAATATTCTGAAAAATATACCCACCTTTAACAACGATTTCTTCACAAGGATCACATGATCCACTGTGACAGGTTGCCTTACAGAAATGTTTTCCACAGTTCAACACTTTACCACAAACTTTCTCACACTTCATCACTTCTGTAATACTACACTTTACAGCCTTACTGAAAATTTGTAAATAAATTTTGACATGAGATTTATTTTTATATGATACAAAATTATGGCCTATTTTGTTTCACATGTACATTTGTGACACTATTATTGTGTTTGTTTGTTTGATGGTGTTTAATGCCACTTTCAACAATACTTCAGTTATATCGTGGCATTCAGTTTTATTGGTGGAGGAAATCGGAAGACCCAGGGAAAACCAACGACATGTCACAAGTCACTGATAAACTTGATCACATAATGTTGTACACCTTGCCCCGATAGAGAATCGAACTCACAACATCAGTGGTGATAGGCACTGATTGTATAGGTAGTTGTAAATCCAACTACCATACGATCACGGCCACGATGACCCCTCTATTATTGTGTGTGCTGGTCAAAATTTAGATAAGTGAGTAGTGAAAAAATAGCTGTAGTTTAATGAACAAACGCCAAATTATCGCAAATTAACGTCACAGGTTAAATGATACATCACGATCTATTAAGTTTATTTTGTTTTGTAGATCACTGTTTGACCTTTTGTCTTTTTCTATTGGCGATTGTTTTGTCTGTTCTTCTTCGATTTATGGATTCTGGTTGCCCTTTTAATATCTTCAAACTCTTTTTAATATATTTGTTTCAAATTGCAGGGAACTGTATCATTAACAATTTCACTGCAGGAAAAAAATTCATGCAAAAACAGTACAACAATTATTGTTAATTCAGACAGTGATTAGCAATTGATAAATGAAACTGTCTTGATGTCATATAAAACAATATGTGATGCATAGAATGATTTTAATGTTATATTAAAAAAATAAAATAATACTGAAATCTAACAGTATTACCCTCTTTTGATTGATTGATTGATTTTTTGGTGTTTTAACGCCACTTTAGGATAATATTTCAGCTATATCATGGCGATCAGGTTTAGTGATGAAGGAAGCCAGAGTACCCGGAGAGAACCACTGATCCTGGGCAAGCAACTGGTAGACTTTATCACGTGCGGCTGCGAGTCGAGTGCACCCTTTTTTGTAATTTACAAAGCTGGGACGCCATATTGGTGATAGGCTTGTATGAGCTGTTAGATCCCATGACCTAACTCATTGAGCCACCCGGGCCCCTCCCTCTTTTGACATAACAAAATATTAGATAAACGTATCATATGAATAAACATGTTGATACAATTGTTTGTATCATATCTGTAAGTTGTATAAACGGCTTCAATACGTGATGCTTTGCCTCTCATAATGATACGTTGTATACAACTGACTCGAAATGATACAAACAGTTGTACCAACACAATATAATGTTTATTTATGTAGAATCAACCAACCATGAAATGGTGGATTTCTGAATAAATTATCAACAGTGAATATTGATATGTTGTTATAATGAGTCTGATTCTAACTGTGATTGGCTGCAGTGTTTACAATCTTACTTCTCAGTATGCTGTATGTACCTCTGTAAGTATACTAACCTCTCTTTACCACATGCACAAGTTCTATTTACAACAGCACTACATGGAGGACATGGTCCTGGATGGCATAATCTGAAATATATGTAAAATAATGGTTTCAATCAGGAATACATTGTCATACTTGAATCTTATTGTACCAAATTTCAAAACTATGTACAAATTTTGTGGTTCTATGTCAAAAGCACTTTAGTTTTCAAAAGGGATTGTTGTTATGCATTAAAATTCACAAGGCATGCAAGAGATAAGTTAGATTGACTGATTGATTTATAGTGTTTAATGTCACTTTCAACAATATTTCAGTTATACTGTGGCGATCAGTTTTATTGATGGAGGAAAGCGGAGTGCCCCGAGAAAACCACTGACAAACTTTATCACATTATATTGTATTGAGTACACCTTACCATGAACGGGGTAAAACTCACAGCTTTAGTGGTGATAGGCACTGATTGCACAAGTAGTTGTAAATCCAACTACCATACGATCAGACAGAAAAAGTATATTTGACAATAAATTGACACACTTTAAAAATTATGTCCAACAAACAGGAGAACGATTACGAAATACGATGACTTTGAAATTATCTACTTGATGTTGACAGGTTAATTTAATTATTGCTTAAAAATGAATATAAAGGATGCTTGACTGGACTTTTTTTAAATTTTCATCTGCTACCCCTCGACAAGTGAGATTGTTGTAAAACAGGGACCCTTAATGGACAACCCTGGGCCAATAAGGCTATAGTAAATTGTAAACAGGCACTTTTTGAATAAACTATACATATGTTAAAAAAATAAAAATCAGTAACGCACCAAAGGTGCGAAAGCCGAGTTGCGAACATGTGGATGGACAATGTGACCTTGACCTTTGACCTACAAACCTCAATATCAATAGGCTTCCTCCTCTCACCATCAGGCATGTGTGTACCAAGATTCATTTATATCCGACATTTCGTTCTTAAGATATCGTGCGGAAACGAAAAAAGTATCAAATTTTTGTTATATTTTTAGAAGTTGTGACCTTGACCTTTGTCCTACGATCCTCAGTATCAATAGGCTTCCTCCTCTCACCACCTGGCATGTGTATGCCAAGTTTCATTCAGATCAGACATTTCATTCTTAAGATATTGTGTGGAAACGATTGCACCGCCTGGACGCCTGGACGCCATTCATCATATTATAAGCAGAGTTCGACTTTGTGGCAACTCGGCTAAAAAGCAAGCTTAAAATGTACTGTGAAACAAGGTTTCAATTTAACACAATTAGCTACCCCCAGAAGTCTCCATATTTTTCTCTGCTGTCCCCTGCCCCCTCCGCCTTCTCTTTGTGGTCTTCCACTTTTCCTTGTCAGCAATATAAATGAGAAGTAACTTGTCCTTTCAATTTGACAGTTAAGTGAGAGGACTGGTTCAGGGTAGCATGTTTTGACTGTACACTACATTTCTAGCATTTACTATGTATGACACATCATTTTTTAAAAGCCATTAAGCTGAAATGAAAGTCAGTCTATTGGAAAGAGAATCAAATCTTTACACTGAAATGGTGGGGGGTTTAATAAACGGATTTCATTTGTTGTGAATGGAAAATCTGATGTCAAAATGGTGTCATCTGTCATACCTACACTTACATGTTACATGAATGTGAACAGTTATCTCCCCTCTTTTTTCCACAAACCTGGCCACAGCTATGTGGTGTTTCCATACGATCCCATTCTGGATCTCTAAGTTTACCTGGAATGTAATAATAAACTTTATCTAGAACGTATGAGCAGGTATAACAAGGCTTGTGATTGTATTAATGACTAAATCATTATTACTTGACTTATTTGATTTTGTAATATAATTATAATGTATGTCCAATTACATTTTCATTAGGCAGAGTGAGTCAATAAATACTGTGCATAATACCAGATGAGCAATATTCAGCTATATCATTAGAACAAATTACATTTACAGTTTAATAAGGCTGAACTTGACATTTATGGTGTAACCTCACAGAAACAGTACACAACAGACAAGTCATTTCAACACACTCAGTCTGTCAAATGTTGAGTGTTTAGTGAATGTATCTTACAGCAGATAACTAGATTTGCAATGTTCAAAAAAATATATACTGTAATATGTGAATCATTACAGACAGTCTTGAGCTGACAATCCTGTTCAATAGATCTTATAATATATAAACAGTCAATTGTCTTATATGGTCATTTTTCCTTTGTAACACAGATAACCATTGAATACAAGTCTGACTGAATTTCAGTTATATCTTGGCAATATCCATTTATTTTGTAAAGAAAACCATAGTAACTGGAGAACATCACCACTAACAGAAGTTTGTACAAAAGCATCCCTCACCACAGGTGTCAGTCAATCTCACATGTCAAAGTGGTGATGGGCACAAACTGTGTAGGTACCATTAGGAACTGCTTACCCTTCCTGAGAACCTGTGTTCAACCCTGGTATTTTGTGGGGTCTATGTTGCTCATCTTTTTTACTTTTCTGTATTTTTTGTTTTGTTTGTTACTGACTTCATCTTTGGTTTTCTCTAATGTTTATTTACAACAATCTTACTACTAAATGATCATGACTATGGTAGTTCCCAGCTTGTTCAATAAAAACAGTTTGGAACAAGAGGTGGCATCTGTTGGTATTTAGACAATTTCCAGAGAGTTTCAAACCCACAAAAAAAAAACACACACACACACACAAGCTTTTAAATTTTAAAGGACTTTGATATTTACAAACAGACTAGTTGGCAAGTATGCTGACATGATACTTACTACAGAAACACTTATATTGATTAGGGTATAAATCTGTGACTTTCTGACAAGCTGGACATCTCCATCCTGAGCCCTCACCTGTAATTTATGAACATTAATATACACAATGTACTGTTAAAAGTTTGTATGCAAAATTAAGATTCCTCATTGTTTAAATTTTGTATTGCTTTCAACCTGTTATCTTCAGGGGGATACAATTAGCCTTTTTGCTGCAGTTGACAGCTAGACACCCTAAAATAATAATTGCAGAAGCTTAGCGAACATTTATGTGCCCAGAAACTAACTTTGTACATGAAATATTCAAAATTTCAGTCGTCAACTGGGCTACTGTATGAATATTTTCAGAAGCCCATTCAAAATTTAGACAGTCTTGAGCTAATAAACCCCTATTAAGGATTATACCTGATCTAAAAAATTTGATTATGAATTATAAATATTGATCACCAACTTAGTATACTATCTTCCTATGGTACCGCGGGTTCTATGGTACCGCAGGTTTTGCATTTCGTGCGATTGCGCACGTGTAAGCGCCACCTCGTGGCAGATCTATTTTTGGAAACTGAAAACGTGTTGTCCATGTTGACGTTCATCACTAAGTATCAGTAAAATGTCAATACTTCTGGTGATTATACCTTTTTTATCATTTCAGCTAGAATTTCTAACATGTCTGATACTTCCTCCATAGCAGGTTCACTAAAATGTCTTCAAAATATACCTTACTCGATGTCTTACATGTGCAAACTGCTGTTATGTTGTCGTCTGGTTATTTATTTTCAAAACGAGGCTACCTGGAATTTCTCGTTGCTATTTCAAGAAATTGCCACCCAACAAAATCTAATGGAAAACTTTAATGTGAACTACTTTTGTTTTATTGATTTTATTGACCATGACAAAAAATTATGTTAACATTTCAAAACCTTTCTGCTGTTATTAAATTTGGTTTGATAGCAATTCCTTCAGTCCTGATGCACACATATGTAAGAAAAAAAAACTACAACTCTAAATTAAACATTTTATGTAACTCGAATAAATAAGTTAGAAAATATATAACATGGCGTGGCCTGCAAATTTGAGAAATTAATTTCGAAATGCTGCAACTGGACAAATTTTCATTATCCAGTAAATATATATGGGTTTATTTGAACATGAGATACATAAACAAATAACTGAAAAGAAGAAGCTTATATTTATTGCCTACACGCACACCATACATTCATTTTAGGAATTACCGCAGTACCATAGTAATCTCCCTTTAATGCAATCAGAATAATGGCCGACGGTCATTTCTCGCTGATGAATTAATGGATGAAAGAAATCAGACAATTTGCAACTGAAAGTATTGCAACATAATGCAGATTAAATAGAAAACAAAACATAAGTATGATCTGTTTCTTTAATTGCGTATCAAAGGTAAATAATTAAGTACCGCGGTACCATAGAACCCCGGACTATGTACAATATTTGTGAGTTACATTGTGGCTTGTGGCAGCCAGTTAATTTGGTGGAGGAAAACAGAGAACATTGAGTAAGTGGACACTAACAATCTTTATCAAATAATATTATGCATAGATTCTCCGTCTGCTACCAGTACAGTACGATATTTCTCCACTCAAGATAACTAAATTTTCAAATTTTACACCCTGAGCTTTAGCCAGAGCATTGAATTTTTGAAAATTTAACTATGAAGAGTCAAGAAATATCGCAATCAATTATCAATGGTAGAAAATAGAGAATCTGTTTCTCCTGTGACCAAAACATCAAAAATACTATTCTAAGTTATTAATTTCCGAAGAGAATGATCCTTAAAGGTGAATTGGTAGGAATTTTCATGAAGAAATTTAATCATAAGTTATAATAAAAAAAAAAATGAATATTTAAGCAATATTTAACCAACATGCTAAGAATACAAGAAAACAGTAGACATAATGTACATTATCATGAGTAGAAGTCAAACTTACATACTTAAGTAGTGATAGACATTGGTTACATCTGTAGATCTAATGTAAATCTAAAATATGATAGCAGTCATGAATACATCAATAATGACTTCCTTCCATCCAATGGGTAATACCAAATAAATGACCATTTATATATTAGTCTTGAAAATAATGCTTGATTGTTCATACAGTACAGTCAGACATAGTGTGATAAATCTCTCTGATAGATGTATCACTTTTATTAGTGATAATGATATATCTTTTGGTCTGTTTAATCTATTTAATTATTTTAATATGCCTTTTGGGTGATAGTAAATAACACTAAAGATAAAAGAAATTTTGATGATATATTTAATAGAACAAAAGATTTATCCAAATCATCAAGATGAGTGATACATCTATGACAGTGATTTATTACGCTAGGTCTTTGACTGTACTGTAGGTCATGTAGGTATGTACAGTACAGTCAGAGACATGCCATGATAAATCACTGTGATAGACGTATCACTCTTCTCAGTGATATTGATATATCTTTTGTTCTGTTTAACATATCTTCAAAATTTCTTTTGTATTTAGAGTGTTACTTGCTATCACTCAAAATGCAAAAGAAAGTAAGTAAATATATTAAACAGAACAAAAGATATATCTATATCACTAAGACGAGTGATACGTCTATCACAGTGATTTATCATGGTATGTCCCTGACTGTGCTGTAACAGTATATGTCTAAGCTGTGTTATTTTACTAGCCTTCTACTAAAGCTGTCGGAGATCTTGCCCACTTTTTGATACATCTCAAATGAAAGACATGGTAACAACCGGAACAATTCCACACGGCATGATGGCATCTTACTGTCTCACAACAAACCATACACTCATATGTTCCTAGAGTCAGCTGTTCTATTAATAAACCTGAAAATAAACGAATCAAATCAGAATGAAAACAATATTGTATTGATAATTCATTCAAAACAAAAGCTTTGCCATACCACATGGAATAAAGTTAGTGAATTGACACAACACATGCAAATTAATGTGAGCAATTTATATAAGCACTCGGGAAAACAACACCCCTCAGTTGAAAAATTATGATGTTCACCTTAAGCGCAGGCATTAATTGTATATTATGATTATGAAGTGATGGTTTAATATCAATTCAACCAACATCAACAATCACCTCTCACCTTAACTGAACTCATGATCACTGAACACAAACTAGAGGCTCACATGAGCCTGTATCGCTCACCTGACATAACTAAGTCCTCTTAAGAATGTCTGCATGCCGAATACATCTAAGTTACTATTCAAATCCCATAGGGTTCTATGTTAAAACTATGTCTGCTCATGGCAGTCATCTTGGATGGAGGTAGTAGTCACCGGACACAATTTTAAAAGTATACTACCCAAGGACCATCCATACCATATTTGCTTTAAATTAGCTGACTGGTTTCAGAGGGAAGACTTTTAAACAATTTTCCCATATGGTCCTATGTTAAAACTATGTCCGCTGACTGCGGCAATCTTGGATGGAGGTCGGGCTCACAGGACATAATTTTGAAAGTTGACCACCTAAGGACCATTCATGCCATGTTTGCTTTAAATTGACTTGCTGGTTTCAGAGGAGAAGCTAGACTTTTAAACATTTTTTCCATAGGTCCTATGTTAAAACTAAGTCGAGTCATGGTGGCCATCTTAAATTTCCGATCAGCAAACGATTCACAAGTTTAGTACAGGATCACCCAATGATCATTCCTGTAAAGTCACAATTCAATTGGCTTAGTGGTTTCTAACAATAAGATTTTTAAAATTTCGACCAATCAGAACACATTATGAGCCCTGGCAGCCATGTTGGATTTCCGATCAGCGCCAAAAACAAAAATCTTGTATATGACCATCTAATGAACATTTCTGCCAAGATTGGTTCAAATCTGTTGCGTGGTTTCAGAAAAAAAGATGAAAATGTGAAATTCCCATAGGGTCCAATGTTAAACTAAGTCGAGTCATGGCGGCCATCTTGGATATGCGATCGGCACAAAAATAACAAATTTAGTAGAGGACCATCCAGTCATCATTTCTGTAATGTTACAATTCCATCGGCTAAGTAGTTTCTGACAAGAAGATTTTCAAAGTTTCAACCAATCAGAACACATTATTGGCCCTGGCGGCCATGTTGGATTTCCGATCTGCACCAAAATATCAAATTTAGTAGAGGACCTCCCAATGAACATTTCTGCCAAATTTGGTCCAAATCAGTTCAGTGGTTTCAAAGAAGAAGAAGAAAGTATGAAAAGTTTACAGACGCGGACGACGACGACGACGACGGACGCAAAGTGATGACAAAAGCTCACATGACCCTTTGGGTCAGGTGAGCTAAAAAGATGATGACATATGATGTTGGAAATCCAGGTACTGGCATGGGACAGGCACAAAAATGTGACAGGATTAAACTGATTAATGTGATCCCAGCACTCCTCTCTCTACAACTGAACAATGGCAATTGTTTAAAGGTATGGTTTGAATTCATTTTTAATAACCAGGATTATACTTAATATTATGTTTCCTAATCATTCAATGAATAGTATAAGAGTTACATTAGTTTTCATTTCAACATGCAGGGCTAGAAATTAACTTTTTTCACCACAAGCAAAACTTTGCTAGTTAAATAAAAATCTACTAGCAAACAGACTGACCTGACTAGCAACCAAATTTAACAAAAAATGTATGTTATTTTCATTGAAATATGTAACAATAAGACTGTAAGCCAAAGGTTTTATGTGTTTTATTAAATTAAGCAATTCACTGTCTGTGACTATATTTCGCATTGTGAAAGGCGTCCTCGACCATTAAAGTAAGTCGCTCCCGGACATTCTGGCTTCTATCGCACGATTTATTTCTTAAAAGAAACATGTACCTGATATAAACAAACATGCATTAATATTTCCTGGGGAATGGCCATATCATATGAAAACATACACAGTGTTTTAAACAATGTTTTATTGGACAGTAATATAAAGAGCCACACACTGTACCCTCAAAAAATTTCATGTACCCCCAAATTGGTGGAGTTGGGGTACATGTACCCTGAAATGAAAAAAAGCTGTGGGTATGCTGCATCACTGTATTGTAACAGCATGTACTGAACTTTTTTCATCTCAAATAATTATATAATTATTTATATTACCAAGATAATAACTAATGACTGGCTTGTCTGTTTTATCTTTCATTATGTAATGTGACAGAATAATTATTGTAAAGCCAGTAAAGGAAATATTCCCGTCTGTTAATTTTTATTTTTTTTTTGCTTTTTTTTTCGTGTGAAAATTGTTTAAAAGAGATGAGTTAGAGGTAATCAAGCTGGAAACAGAGCAATAATAATTATTTGAATAAAATTATGAGATCACTTCTGTTAAAAACACGATAATTGATTTACTCTAGGCTCTAGCTATAGCTAGGCCAAAGTTGGAGAAACGAAAATCGTAATCTTGCCATTCTTGCAAGCAGACAGGCTGCGTTCATACGATAGTGTAACAGCTGTCACACAACGATTTTCACGATTATTTCCTCTTAATCACTGTAAACACTATAAGAATAAGAATAAGAACTTTATTTACCAAATCAAGGACCCACAAGGGGCATAAGTATTACAATGATTAGATATTACAACAAATACAATGCAGAATAAAGGATTACTATTAACTCATATAAACATATACAAGCATTAATCCAACCAGATAGTATATAGAAACTATCTTGTAATATAATATAACAAGGCTACGGTACCTCAGCATATATACATATATACACTCACATACATTGTACATAAAAAGCAATACAACAAATAAAATTAAAAGAAAGAATTAAGTCCCCCTCATGACCAGTACACAAGGACAAATAGTATAGTCGTCCAAATGTAGTGGTCATAAATCTACCTGAAACTTGGCGAAAGAATTTCGTAATTTTTGTAACGTCGCAATCATGATCAGAAAACTTTTCTTCTTTTTGACATTTCGACTGGTAACTTGAACTGTAAAAATTACAACCAGATGTTATTTTATAAATCGGGAACCAGTATGGTTGTTCGTATTTCTCGGACAGAGACATAAATATTCGTATTTCTCGGACAAATACGTAACTATACTGTCCTTTTTTATGAAGTCACTGCGATCTTTACCGATCTTACGAGAAAACAAATTTACACGTTTGTCATAGTTCAGATACGATTCTGAACACATAATTTTTTACAACTAGCAAAATTCTGCTAGTTCTAACTTTATTCACTAGCAAAATTAAGGCAAATTGAAATTTCAACTAGCAATTTGCCTGCTTGCTAGCGTTAATTTCGAGCACTGACATGTTCAACTTACCCTATATATGTGAATAGTAAAACATATTACAAACTATTGAATTGCAGGTCTTCACCATAGAGCTCAAGCCAAACCTTAGACTCTTGACAATTAACTCAGTTAATGCATTCTCATTTTGATTGTCATTAATGTGAATCTAAATAGATATTCATGAAATAAGATTCTTAAAAATTGTTTGAAATGTACCTTACACATGCTTACAGAAAGTTCAAAAGGATAAATATATGTTCTCTAATTCATTCCAACTCTAAGCAAAATAATAATCATATTTACCTCTTTGTGTTTCGTCCACTTTGCCAGCCAATAGTTTCATCATCTGCTTTTTATTTGTATATTTTCTATCTGAAGAAGGCATTTTGTATTTTTTGTCTTGTTTTTCACCATCATTTGATCTGTCTGTTGTATTACTTTCTCTTTGTTTTGGATTATTACGCTTATCAAAACTAGCACGACTATCCATGTCTATTTGTCGAGGAGATCCTCTCCCTCCCGCTGAATACTGTTTATTTCTATCTTTTGAATTTCTATCACTTCCACTATGATAGGTATTTTGGGTATTATTTGTATTATTGCTAGAATCTTGCTGCGACCTACCCGAGTCTTTCTTACTTATATCTCTATTATCTCGTCGTTCATACTGTTGATGACCTTGACCTCTGTAATTACCTCCCCTATATCTATGGCCTTGTCTTGATTCACTAATGTCAACATTACTGTCTGTATGATACTCGTTACTTCTGTCATTTCTTCCCCCCGAATATTTGTCTGGTCTGGTTGTCTGTCCCTGTCCCCTTTTTGAATCATTTCTTATATTAACATTCGTCTGTGGTGTCTTATCTCTTTCATTATTAGAAGAGCTATTGTTAAAAGTAATGTTCTCTCTATTTGGACCAGAATGATAACCTCTATAAAATTGTCTAGAATTATTGTGATATCCTCTACCTCTTCCTCTGTTTCCTACATAGTTGTCAGAGTAATTCCTATCATGTCTATTTCTTGTACTATCCTGAATATTTTCCTTGCCATCAGCTTTCTGAAAATTTGTTTCTTTATTGTCTTGAAAATTTGACACTTGATCCTGCTTATTTGATTGAAAATGTCCATCTATATCCCTATTGTCTCTTGAATTGAAATGTAACTGGCCTCTTCCTCCTCTATACTGAATATTCCCTCTCTGAGGACTGTGAGGGTTATCTCCCCTTTGGCTATAATAATAATCTATATTATCTCCCCCTTGGTAATAATAGTTTTGTGAAATATCTTGAGGAAAATAATTTTGAGGATCATATTGATAATAGAATTGTGGAGGATACTGTTGGTTGTAGTAGAAATATTGGTTGTTATTTGGTTGGTTTTGAAAATTTCCATCTGCCATATTTGGTTAGGCTGAAATTGAAGAAAATAAAACATTTAAATCATATTCTTTAATTGTCTAACGTGAGGTATTGACAAGAAAAACATAACATTATCGTAATATCAAAATTACAAAATAAGAAAATTTTATAACGTACATGTGTATATTTGAAAACTTACAACTCTTTATCCCGTGTCATGTCGTAAATTGGTCAGTTAAGACATTTCCTTATCGTAATCATTCATATTCTGAATTGTAGCAAAGATATAGACATAGACAATAACAGTGCATTGACTTGACATAAAATCGATATACGGATGAGGCTTAGAATCAGGGAAAATGTGAGGGTTTCCCGAGCATTTCCCCAGATTCGTGCTGAATACGTATATCGAATTTTATGTCAAGTCAATGCACTGTTATTGTCTTTATACTGCAATCATTAGTGACATTAATGGATCATATTACTACCAATATTCAAATTATTTAAAAAGTTAGTTACCCCCAAGAGGCCCCAACTGATTTCTAAATGTTATAAATGGTCAGTGACTGTTTATCACTTGTAAATATACTGTCAACACATTTTGACTGCTCAAATAGAACGATTGCAGTATAAAATTTGTTACTTGGATACTTAAGCTAAACAAAATCCCAAAACCTCGCCGATTCGAATTCCCGTTAAATGTTGGCATACTTGCCAATTTTATTTTCATACGGAATATAGAATCAACTTTAGACGCAGAATAACTTTGCACACACTTATCCAAAATTACCTGTCAATTTGGGAAAGTTTTCCGAAGTTGATTCTATATTTCTATACATTTATCATAGCTAAGATGGTAAAACAAAGGGCAAAGTTAAGAACAATAAATATCTATCCCGTATTTAAGGATGTAGATATAAATATTCAAAGATAATTAACCAAATGTTATTAATGTACTTATTCTACGAATTCCACAAGTTTGCACACGATTGAAATCCATAAGTCTATGGTTTGCTGTATGTTTCCACGGCTAGAAGTACAGTGGGATGTAAACAAATGCACCATATGTATGTTATCCATAAACGACTGTGTTTTTTGGGAAATGTTTTACTTTGATTATCAAGTTAAAAACTTAATAGTAAAATTAAATCAATCTTCAACAAAATTCTAGATACATTTGTATCTTGACTTTGCGGACGTTTAAATCTTATTATTAATGCTTGCTGAAAGTGAAAGTTGGCAGTTCATTTCCGCACAAAGTAATCAAATTAAATGACATTATCAACCTGTTAACTCATATGACAGAACGTTTCAAAATGGTGATCGACTTCAGGTGTTGATTGAAATTAGGGGACAAGATCTCGTCCAGACGATATATGTAAACTGATGAAGTTGACCCTTGGTCAAAAAGAGGATAATTTTATAGCAAATAGAAAATGCACAGGCTGCTACAGCATGAAAATTTTGAACAGATTGTGGCAAGAAAATATATTGTTTTCATTTAACTTTGAGTGAAACTGAAAGTCAGCACTTTCAGTCCTCGAAATGAAAATTTGATTTTACTGGTCTGAATCAAATTCTTGACTTTTTTTTATATAGTTCTAAATAAAACTGAAAACATTTACTGGTAAGAAAAAATATACTAGTCTTGCAGAACGATGCTCAAATATTGAGAACTGCCCTTTTACCCTCATTAAAGGGAAATAACTCCTGAATAAAGTATAATTTTGGAATCAAACCCGATTCAAAGTCGGAAATGTGCAAATGGTCTATTAACTTCTTACACTTTTTTTTGTCACTGTCAACTGTTTTGAACTTGGAAATAATTTGATCACTGCAAAACTTATCCCAAACAGCACTGGTATGTATGACGAAATGCAGTTTGTTTTCGAAGTAACGGGTCAAAAATCGTTAAAACTATTGCTCAACAGTTCAGTTATTTGCAACAGAAATGAAATGTAAAAGTCAACGTCAATGAAAAGCTTAATCCTAAAGTGTTTTTTTCCAAACGCATTTGTGATCAGTGCTTGACGTCTGTTGTATGTTTATTATCAATATAAATCACAAGTAAATTACAATTTCTATTTGACGTTGATTAATTTTACACTAGGGGTTGGGTAACGCTACCAATCATTTTAACTGGGATATCGCGAAATGAAAAAGACGTTGTTTTGGGTTTAATTGTGCATGTTGTGGTGAAAATATTGAAATATTGCCATGATATTTGACATTTAGAATTTAAGAATATTTAGGATTTTCTATGTTTTATAAAATGATGGTGTCCTTTTTTCTCTTCTAACGTTGTAGAATTTCGCGTTTCCTTCCCTGTGATTATAATATCCCCTTATTGAACATGTTACGTTGAAAAGTATTGATATAGTTCAATGTCTAAAGGAATAATAACTGTCCGTCTTATAAGATCATTTGAGCACAGAAACATCAAGCATATAATCATTCATGATGTAGATTTTTCTCAGAAAGTAAAGCTATTCAAAGAATACATAAATAATGGTAAAAATAACAGTCAATTGAACTTTGAAGGCCCACACACACTACTCACTAGTTCTTACAGTAGTCAGTACACATGTATTTTATTTAAATATGGACTTGCAATTTATTATTTGACTGTTGAGACACACAGCGAATAATAATAATAATAATATACCAAGAACAAGTATTAATACAAACTGAAACGGAACTATCTAATTTAGGATTTTTAGATATTTAAAATAGAGTGAAACAGCTTCGTCTTAATCATGATCACAAGATCCTCACAAATGCATTATTTATTTGAATATTTGTTTTATAAAATTAACAAATACATACATGTTGTATAAAAGGTAGTCCGAGATTCCTCTGCCGTCCGACGGCATTTTTAGGACTTGCTGTAGCCATGGGACGTCAGAGTGCTCTCCATAAGCAAAACAGCTGATTTGGTAGTCCAACTCTGGATCTGCACATTTCCACATTTTGTGGCTATCGGATTTTATTTTCTATCCGAAACCCTAATATAAATCGCTTTACCAATCATTTTTTTATTCATTTATAACCATCTTACCCTCAGAAAGTGGTGTTGCACTCCATTACAGCACGATTACCCCTTAGACCCTATGATTTGGTCAATTCACTGCCATTTTGGAACGTGATCTCGCGATACTAACTGAAAGATGACAGCAATGCATTGCATGATGGGAGCTACATTTTGTACTAAATGCACCACGCCAAATTATTTGCATACGTAAACAAATGTACAAGACGATATAAAGCGTATTCTGCAGGACAATCGGTTCCATCTACAGCTCAAATCAGAGCAGAAGGAAATAATACAAAATATGTTGGATAGAAAAGATTCATTTGGCAGTGTTATCCACGGGCTTCGGAAAGAGCATGTGTTACGTTCCCCCCTACATGTATTTTGGACAAGGTGAGATCATATATGCAAATCATCTCCCATGATACATTTCTGTAATCATACGACGTAGTTTTTTCGAAGTCACGTGACAAATATTCCAAAATGGCAGTGTTCAAAATGACGAAATCATAGGGTCTGGGGAAATCGTGCTGTAATGGAGTGTAACACCACTTTCTGAGGGTAAGATGGTTATGAATGAATAGAAAAATGATTGGTGAAGCGATTTATATTAGGGTTTTGGATAGGAAATAAAATCTGATAACCACAAAACGTGGAAATGTGCCGGTACCTAGTTGGACCAGGAAATCCGCTGTTTTGCTTATGGAGAGCTCTCTGACGTCCCATGGCTACAGCAAGTCCTAAAAATGCCATCAAACGGCAGAGGAATCTCGGACTATATATAAGGGTAATAACAAAATTACCGGACACCGAGCAATCTTCCAAAGGGAAAGGCAAAACTCATAAATCAACAAACAGAGTGAGACAAAATCAGTTATCAACCGGAAAACTGGAAAAACCGCAATGGCCCTGACTTGGTACAGGCATGTCCAAAGAAATGGTGGGTTGAATCAGATTTTACGGTGCCAAACCTCCTGTTTCCATTATGGTTAAAAGGTTCTGGTTGTCACTATAACAGCATTTTTAACAATACTGGGACAAAATAGGTATAATAGTACTATTAGTAGTTAATGCAGTACTTTATGAAAATCCATCGTTTATTATCGTATCACAAACACGTCACAATATAAGATCAGTTCGTTTTAACAGCAAAAATTAAAGGCATTGAATCACCAACATTTTATTGCAATTCATGATTGGAACTTACTATATAGCTACCTGATTTGATTAAATTCATCACTTTATATCTACAAATATTTAAGAAATATATTAAATGTCACTTGAAATGTACTAGTGAGGAATTGGAATTTCATATAAATATAATTTATTTTACATGATTCTTATCTTTTCTTGACATCTAATTAATCCCACATTCCTGCTTGTTGATGATTGACATTAAATAGCCACTTAAACTCTTATTTGTAAAGGACCCCATTCAACATTCAATTAAGTGGCATGAAAATTTCATTTAATTAAAATTTTTATTCTTAATGAATTAGAAAATGTTGATTACTTGTGTGGATTGTTGTTATATTTTTAACCTATTAAATATATTTTATCTTTAACGCAGAAAACCATAATAGATGAGCAACACAGACCCCACCAAAAACAGGCTGACCTGGGATAAACCTACATGTAGCTATATATATAGGTGCTGACGAAGGGAAAGTAATTCCTGCTTCTTAAAATCTACATACATAAAATTGTTTGCATCATTTAGAATCTGTTACTAACTATTTAAGGTACCATTTCTGAGTCACATGGTTGTTTGGATTCATTGTACCTTGTTAAAACCCCAATTAAAAAGATAAGAAAATAGGTGTTTATTATTAAAGCTGGTCTTCGATGTTTATGACATTTCCAATTAGGCAGCTATATCATTTTATACTGCAATCATTCTATTTGAGCAGTCAAACTGCGTGGACAGTATATTTACAAGTGATAAACGGTCACTGACCGTTTATAACATTTAGAAATCAGTTGGGGCCTCTTGGGGGTAACTAACTTTTTAAATAGCAATGCATTGACTTGACATAAAATTCGATATACGTATTTGGCACGAATCTTAGGAAATGCTCGGGAAACCCTCGCATTTTACCCGATTCTAAGCCTCATCCGTATATCGATTTTATGTCAAGTCAATGCACTGTTATTGTCTATATAATCAATTACTAGTATCATTAATGTACAGTTTTATTTTTATTATTTCAGATCTTGCCACTAAACCAGGCATTCCTCCACCATTCAAGAAGTACAGTTATGGTAGGCAGCTTAACAAATGTTTCTGTAATATCTTTGTTTCCTATATGCATACTATCGTGAGACACCAACACCTAAGATATATTGATGTACCTTTATTATCTACGTTTGTGCATGTCTCACCATAGTACATAGTTTATATTACCTGACAACCATTGTATGCTTAAGGTATCCACCTACCGGTAGATAATCATATGTTACCACAGCTCACCACTACATGTAATAGTTTCCTATATATATATATATAGCTATGGTTATAACTTTCATGGCATTTATTAATTTGGCCCAAACTATCTCTGACACAAATTTATACATTTATGTATATATGTTTTTAATTCTACCCCATCAAATTTGGCTTCTATGACTTGGAGAAAAACAACTGCAGTTTTTTTAAGGCAAATTGTTTTAATGTAAACCTATTTTTTTTCAGCAAAAATGGTTAAGACTTGGCACAAGTTTCCTCAACTTATGAGTTTATGAAACACTCTCCATGCTCTAGATCTACAAACACAATAATTACAACAAAACTATCTGACCTGCAAGCCATGTAACAAGCATGTCAAACACAATAATTACAACAAAACTATCTGACCTACAAGCCATGTAACAAGCATGTCAAACACTGATATATTTACAAATGTATCAGATATCTCTTACACTTTAGTGGGTATTATTTCAATGAAAATAAAGAATTGTCAACATGATCTAATATGGTCCACAGGTCTTTGGAAGTAATATATCGTGTTAGAGTTCAGTATCTAGTACATGTACATTTTTGTACCTGGTACAATATTTGATATATCTGTGTGAAAATTTAAGGTTATTCATTGAAATAACAACTTATTTTTAAATTCTGCATTTGAACTTGTTGAAATATGGTTTCCAAAACTATTATAGAATATTGAGATAGCCAACTATTTTAGCTCACCACATATTTTATTTTCTATAGTGTAAGTCAGAACCATAAAAGGAAGTTATAAATGGTTGTTGGCCTCTGTCTTACCCAAACATGCCCAAATAACTAACCCTAACCCTAGAGGGGCCGTTGTTGTCATGATCATATGGTAGTTGGATTTACAACTACCTATGCAATCAGTCCCCATTATGTGATAAAGGTTGTCAGTGACTTGCGACAGGTCAGTGCTTTTCACCGGGTACTCTAGTTTCCTCCACCAAGATTATACAACTGAAATATTGTTGAACGTGACATTAACCATCCTAACTCTAACCCAAATAAATGTTTTAGTATAAGACCATATGGTTGGGCACCAGATGTGCCATTGCAGACTCTGGGGATGTATTTCTAGCTTTCTGTTTTTGTTGGTGATCTCAAGGAACAAGTAGATGTGCATATCATTGTATTTTTTTTTTTTTTTTTTAATTTGCATATTTTAAATTACATTGTGTATTATGTGGATAGTTGCACACATTTCTATCATACATACAGCAAATTAAAAAGATCATCCATTGACATTGACTGGTTTTTGATATACATGTACATGTATGATTCATCAGATGAATGTTATGATGTGCCCAAACAGGCCATAGCAGTCTGTATCATAAGTGTCTACAAGCAAATGATATAGAAATATTGTTTGTCTTAAAATAATTGTTTCTTGCCCAAACAGTAAAGAAAATCATTTCATTTCAACATTCTAGTTGTTTTTTTTTTTTGGACAAGTACCGGTAGTTTTTTCATTTTGTCAGAATCCAGTTTGGACTGGTAGAGACAAGTTGGACAAGCCTTAATCATGTTAATGTCTCTAGTACTGGTTTGTCTGTATATATTTTAAGCCTTTGTGTTATTTGTTGCGTACTGTGTTTATAAAGTTTCACAATTTATTCTGAACTTCAGAAATCAGCTGACAGACAGTTTAGTCTAGATTCATTTTTTTTTATCACAAACTGACATCATATGAGCCATCCATTGGATTCCTATTTATAGACTTGTATGTACAGCATCATTAATAACCCACGGCTGATCACACTCCAAACTCCAATTTGTTTTCTCTTTACAGATACATTGAAGATAAGTCACAAAGCCCATGGAGCAAAGGTATAGTTTTCTCTTTCATCACACTGGTTGGATAAATATTTAGTCAGCATTTTATTTTTGCTATCAGTTGGCATCCATTGTCTGTTCCTTTTTCACATTTTAATCCTCTTTGAAATCACTGGACCAATTTTTACCAAGCTTGTCAGGACATTTGGAGGTACCCATTTTAATTTATATCTGATTGGTCCTAACTCCATCCAAGATGGCCACTGTTGCTTAGAAATAGAAAATTAAATGCAGCTTTATTTGAAGCCAGATTCTGCTATATGATTAACTTGTGTACAATTAGGAGCTCTTTTACATTAATTTTGTGTTTTTTCGTCGATCATACATATTTGCAGAATTTTACTGCAGTATGATGCATATTTGAGCTAAAAGCATTAAAAAATCTTCTTCTCTGAGCTACTAGGACAATTGAACTAAATTTGGCAGGAATAGTCCTTTGGCAATACCTTTCTCAGTTATATCTGATTAGCTGGCTGAACTCTATCCAATTCAAGATGGCCACAATTAAAAAATAGAAAATTATTAAACGAATAAAAACAGCTTTATTTGAAGCCAGAATTGGCCTAAATTGTAACCACAATAGCATGATCAGAATCTCTTTAACATGTACAATGTATTCTGTTTTTTTTTCACAAACTTTACACTATTGTCGATTTTACCAGATTATGGAAATAGGGCATATTTACTTTAAGCAAAAAATCATCATTAATAATCTTCTTCTCTGAAACTACTCAGTCAATTTGAACCAGACTTTGCAGGAACAGTACAAAATGTTGTTGGGTTTTCCTCTTTATATAATGTATATCTGATTGGTCTGAACTCTATCCAAGATTGCAAAAAAAAATAGAAAATCCTTTAAATTGACCAAAAATGATGGCAGAAGATTTAAAAGTGAAGAGCATAATTAGAAGCTGTTCCTTAGTCAAAAACAATAGTTAAATGTACAATTGTCAACTTTTGATAAAAAAAATTGTTCAGGTGAACTGTATTCAGAATCAGCTGAGACTCTAGTTTCTTAACCATGACTAACTGACAGTCCTTTAGCTCATGGTGTTGGCTTCATATGTATAACCAGAAGTCATAAATTGTAGAAGGACAGACAATACAATGACCGAAAGGACAAATAATGATCTACAAAACGTTACATAGAAAAACTAAAGATTGAGCAATAGGAACACCACTGTAAACTGGAGTTGAACTCACGTGACCCTTAAATAACTGTTTGTTATAACTGATAATCATTACAAATGTATATCTGATTGGATTTATTAGCAAATTGAATTCAAAGGTACATTTTTATATTTTAGGAAGGTTAAGTAGAATAAATTGCTAAAAGTTGCATCACTTTTCATAAATAAACAAGGTTTGGTGTAGTAAATTTATTGCAAAATATATCTGAGTTTTGTTCCTTTCAGAGCAATGATCCTGTCATTGACATAGAAAATGATCATCTGATTTTAGAAGATGAAGCCACTTTAGCAGAGTCTGGAATAGGTACTGGCTTTATGATAATAAGCTTTTTAACATACATGTATGTCTGATTTATATGGGGAAATATATCAAATCCAAATCATTGGGGGTTGTCTATGATTTTTTATTCAATGAAAAAATATGTTACCAACTGTTATAGTAAACATTTGAAGAAAATCACTGATATTTCGTATAAATAAAAAGGAAAAATTGCAATCCTTTCTACTTGGCAAAATTAGCTTGTAATGGTAGTTGACTATATGGGAGAAATTTACAAAATCTTCTTTTCTCAAATGATTCCAGTACCATTTATGGTTTAGTGATCCAAATTCAAAATGTAACAAGATTTGGCATGTCCAATAAGAAGCTATTATGTGGTAAATTTTGTCAGTGACTACCAGACGATCAATGATTTTCTCATCATCTGTACACCACAGCAGATCTCACTTCAGTACTCTCCATTCATCACCCAAGTGTCAACTAGCAGAGAAATACTTCTAGTCATGAATTATTCACGAGACATTTTGAAATATTTTGATTAGTTCCTATGTCATATTTTACAGCCAATAATATCAGTTTGTTTTTTTTTTAAAGTCAAGGATTTCCTTGCAGATTGAAATGGTAAGAGGAGAAGAACCAGTTCCAGTTATCACTGGGCTATTAACGATGAATGTTATATTGACTACTCAGGTTGTTTCTTTCATAATCTGTTCAATCTGATTGATATAAAAATTTGAGTGCAGAATGTCATGTTGTTATGGAAACTATTAAATACAGAATAGTTATGGTACAAATCAGAAACAATGGTCTTCATATGAATTGACCTATAGATGATGAGTGGAGAGTATAGGAGAGTGATAAGACATGAGATGACGGCAATGTTTCACTCTAATTTCCTCTATGTATTAAATGTGGCTATTAATATACATGTTTGTTTGTTTGTTTGATGGTGTTTAATGCCACTTTCAACAATGTTTCAGTTATATCGTGGCAGTCAGCTTTATTGGTGGAGGAAACCAGAGGACCCAGAGAAAACCACTGATCTGTCGCAAGTCACAGACAAACTTTATCACATAATGTTGATCGAGATTCGAACTCATAACATCAGTGGTGATAGGCACCGATTGCATAGGTAGTTGTAAATCCAACTACCATTCGATCACGGCCATGACGACCCCGTGATATAAATGTAACTGAGATATTGTTGAAAGTGTCATTTAACACTCATAATATAATTTAATCTAGGCTTTTCTGACAAGTTTGTCAGTGAATTTGGACAGGTTGGTGGTTTTCTCCCGGTACTCCGATTTCCTCCACCAATAAAACTGACTGCCACAATATAACTGAAATATTGTTGAAAGTGGCATTAAACACCATAAACAAACCAAACTTGTTCTGATATGTGGTATAAAAAACCTATTGTGTTTATATGGGACGAAGTCCCAACTATGGTAGAAATAGCAATTTTTTTCTATATACTAATGACTAAATTTTCATGCACCGGAAATGACATACCGGAAGCAATACATGTACAGCTACAGTGGGTTTCTGCAAAACATTTGATGCAGTAAAAAATTGCTCTTGTAGGGGAACGAGTATCACAGTACTAAAAACGACATATTGTATAAATAAAATCAAGAACGGGTACAAGGATGTAGAAAAAAAAATCAAGTTGCAGCTCTCGTGAGAAGTGGAACCTGTTCAAAATATCACGAGATAGAGCGTGAAATAGTCCTTGACAACCATAAACAAAGATGACCGACAATGTTTATAATTTTTATGATGTATAAAACTAATGATGGCTTTTCTCGTGAATAAAGCATCGCACATGAACAACAAAATGTGCAAACTAAAGCTATATAGTACAATAAAGTTTATTTACTACTTCCAGTTATGAACCATGTTCGGTAGCGGATACGAAAACTGTCCGGAGTTTGGTCCCCGATATATTGTTTAAAAAAATTATTGGACTTCGTCCCAAGTTAGGTAACACCTATTATCATATTATGTCAATCATATCACCAGTCATACTGATTCAGAGGTTAAAAAGGGAAATGGTGATAAAGAGATTACTCTCTCTTTTATACAACTTAAGTGTATACTTGTAAATGAAGGTGTCATTTATAGAATTTCATTTCACTTATAGGGGAGGTTTGGAGCACTTGTAATGCTTGTACCAAGCAGCTAGGAAAGTGAGCAGTCATGTGTACTGTGTTCGAGATATCAATTGTCCTTCTGTTTCTATTATGTTTTTATTATATTTTGGAACTGTACTGACGGTGTGGTATTTTGTGTCTTATCATTTTCATTGTAATATTTGTTTTATTATTAGATGATGAAACAGAGATATCATACTTCAGAATGGAGGATTACAGAAAGTACCAAGCTAACCCACACTTAGCCTGGTGAATCATCACAATGACTAGCATGATGAACTACGAATCATAGAATGTACAAGGATGAAAGAAGATAAGGGTCCTTCTTACTTCCTGGAAGACAACATCAATACCACTTCATGAATTGAAAAAACAATGTTTGGTTCGTCTTTACCTCCAGTTGTTTGTAGGAGGACTCATGTCTTATTTACATTATTTGTGTTTGTTTGCACATAGCGGTGTCCAACACATATGGTGTTGTGTTTTTTCTTGTGTACCCAATGTTGCCAGCGTCTCTAGATTGTCAATTCTTGATTGCCTCTTTGGTTTTTTTCTAATGTTATTTTGCTTGTATATGTGGTTAAAATATGTTTTGTCTGAATATCACAACTTATTTCTACAATTTTTCAATTAGATTTTGGAACTGTTCCAACAGTGTGGTATTTTCATTTTATTGTTAAAATGATATTCATGAGGAATAATTAAAACTGAACGATTGATTTGATACAATATAACTAAATGTAAGTCATCATTGTATATTGTTTAAATGTTACGATATATGTATAGTCTTATAGTGTTTAAAACATTCATGTTCCTTTGTTGGAATTTTGCTCACACGTGAAAAACACTGCATGACTACATCATTTAACTTAGATGGGAGGTTTGGGTCCATAAAACTAGTTACCCCCCACCTCCCCACGTTTTATGGAAGACCCTGTACCAAGCCAGGAAAGTGAGTCATATGGCAAAATCATGCTCATTATTTTATTCACGAGATATGAATATTCATGACGTCGTGGATTACCACGTGACATTTGTTGACATCGTGGTAAAATTCAAAGAGAAAAGAAGAACGTTATCCAAGAATGTATCTAAGCCTAGCCCCCCCTCCCCCCTCCCACACACAAGTTATATGGTCGGTCCCTTAATCAATGATGAATAATATATTGCTACTGCTGTTTTATGTGTTTAAAAAACATATTTGTTCTATATATGATAATAATAAATAAAAAACAACGGACTTGAGATTTTATTGTTATGTTTCCCTTCAACGCACCTCACATAATTATTTGATCATGTGATACTTTGTTTTTAAAGAAGCGGTGCAAATGGAACAGACGAATTGTATGAAAATGACTCGAGAATACTGGTACGTTTCACACGCTCAACATCCCTATGTTGCCTCTTAAATGGCGTCGGGCATTGAAAAGTGTAAAAACTATCACAATTAATCTTCTCCAGGAACATACAGATCATAAGTCTTCCATTCTAAACAAATATCAAGTGGAACTTTTTCACAGGAAGTCTTAATGTGAACAAAGAGAACTTTTGTGGGTATGGCGGTTTCGTCAGTTTTATCATTTTTTTTACCATATTTTAAGGGTTTTATTAGGAAATGATAGGAAAATTGTGTCAAAATAAGAAATACTCCAGGAACTTCCAATATAGTGAGTATGGTATCAAAAAATTTATTGAACAACCCTAAGCGGTGTTTGGTGAAAAAAGAACTCTGAAATTAAGTCCAGGTTTAATAAAAGATCAACACAGCCTCTTTTACTTCTTCAGCCGTTCATTGCTTAGTACTACGATGACGTCCATTTTGATTCAATATGGTGGTCGTATGCAAATTAGCAAAATGGGCTTGATTTTGCCATATGTAGTCATGTATATGTGTGTTAGGGGTATCTATTTTGCCATATGTAGTCATGTATATGTGTGTTAGGGGTATCTATTTTGTCATGTATATGTGTGTTAGGGGTCAGAGGTCATGTATATGTGTGTTAGGGGTATCTATTTTGTCATGTATATGTGTGTTCGGGGTCAGAGGTCATGTATATGTGTGTTAGGGGTATCTATTTTGCCTCTTTCTACAATTTTGAGATGGGATTTTTGAAATGTTTCAAATGTATGGTACTTTTTTTTCTTCATTTTTTTAAAACGTGAGAGATTTATGACTTTGAAAGGTAAAGTTATTGATTGATTTATTGATTGTAGTTTAACTGAGCAGTATTTCAACCATATTCATGAGGAAAACGTGAGTGATTGTTGTTTAGAGTAAAATTAGCAATTTTTCAACAAGTTGCATTTTAAAGATGATGCTGATGTTGTCTTTGTACTAGACTAACACACTTAGTGGAATTTTCATGGCACTATCTGATTGAAATAACAGTTTGCTGGTAGACATGTCTCCCCACTCAGACACATTATCCTGATTCCAAGTCCATCAGTCTTTGCTCTTTCTCCATAATGCTACATACTTAGCAGAGAAGCAGTAAATACCAGTTTTATAGTATATGGCTTGACCTGACTGGGACTGGAAACCATGATCTACCACACTCTAGGCAAGCATGCTACCCATTACACTACCAATCTTGTTTATGTATAGGATGAAGAAAATGAAGAATTATATATCAAAACATAAATTGTATTGTAATTAAAAAAAAGATGACTGTTTCACACCATTCCTCAGTTGTATGATCTGAAATAAATAAAATTTATTGGTAATTCTAAAAGACTTGTTATCAGTAATGTCATATTAAATTGTAAGTTGTGAAAAGAAAGTGATGGTCAACAATTCCACCAGTATCAATAAAATGAACAATCACCTCTCACCTGAACTCACTAAACATAAAAAGACCACAACATATATCATTTGAAATATATAGGCTTGGGACAGGTTCATAAATATTGCGGAGTTAAACCGGTTAATGTATCCATTAGGGAAAGTTATTGTTTGATTGAAGGTAGAACATGATGATTAAAAACTATTATTGTATAGCAGTATTATATTTCATATTAAAACATTGTCGTGCTTTATTCCCCAATATTTACTCTGGTGCAATGCAATTCATTCAGTTGTAGTTAGATGTATGTTATATGTTTTTTATACCCCCACTGGTAGAGAGGGGGCTATATTGCAATCACCTTGTCCGTCCGTTCACACTTTCGTAACAGATATCTCAGCTTCTATTGGAAGAAATGATTTTATATTTGATATATGGCTTTGGCATGGTGACTTGTACCGTGTCTCCCCTTTCCAGGTTTACCGCACATCTACTTCCTGTTTACCGTGCGACTTAGAAATGAACGAGTGGGGGTATTCTTAGCACGACGTAGCGTGCAACATCTTGTTTTATTTTTATTTCATTGTTGATACACTAACATCTAACGCTGTCTCATGTGGCGTCATGACGATCATGGTTCATATTTTCGACCTGCCAATCAGCGATGACCCTACCAGTTAAAACAAGTACACACCAAGAGCTGCTGTCTGATGTGTCAACAGTCAAGTTCATACATACGATGCATTTTGTGGAAATAACCTTCAAAAGATTGGAAAGCGAAATAATTTAAAAGTCTTTGGGAGCAAGAAAACAAAAAGACCTAAACAGGATACACAAAACCAGCTATGATCACTAATGCCTGAGAGAGGAGAACAGGAGAACCAAAACCAGCTATGATCACTAATGCCTGAGAGAGGAGAACAGGAGAACCAAAA
>MJUT01032407.1:157849-194292 GCA_002080005.1 Gigantidas platifrons
ATCACTAATGCCTGAGAGAGGAGAACAGGATACACAAAATCAGCTATGATCACTAATGCCTGAGAGAGGAGAACAGGAGAACCAAAATCAGCTATGATCACTAATGCCTGAGAGAGGAGAACAGGAGAACCAAAATCAGCTATGATCACTAATGCCTGAGAGAGGAGAACCAAAATCAGTTATGATCACAAATGCCTGAGAGAGGAGAACCAAAATCAGCTATGATCACTAATGCCTGAGAGAGAACAGTAGAACCAAAATCAGTTATGATCACTAATGCCTGAGAGAGGAGAACCAAAACCAGCTATGATCACTAATGCCTGAGAGAGGAGAACCAAAACCAGCTATGATCACTAATGCCTGAGAGAGGAGAACAGGAGAACCAAAACCAGCTATGATCACTAATGCCTGAGAGAGGAGAACATGATACACAAAATCAGCTAAGGCCACCTATGACTGAACTGTTGATAGTATTAAGATTTACTAAATTAAAATTCTATAATTCATACAGTTCTTCATTAATCCCTTGTAACACATATTTAGAAAGTGAGGAGTTATTTATAAAGCACTTCGACTTGCTATTTTTGCCTTTGAAATATTTTTAGATACTCTCAACTTCAAGATTACTAAAGCGAGTGTATAAGAAATGTAACTTTAAGTTATCATTCTATAAATTATAATGTTTTCATCATGTAATGGTTGAGCAAAATGGTATCGTCATGATTTGAACTAATGGCAGCAATGTTGCCAAATTGTTTTTTTTTATTTTATTTGACTCTTCTTTGAGTAGCAGCGATGTTACTGATACAATCTTTTATTTGAAACTTCTTACAGAGTAAGAACATGACGAGGTGTACTTGATGCAATAAAGTTTGTCAGTGACTTTTGACAGGTCGTGGTTTTCTGTGGGTACTCCCAGTTTCATCCACCAATAAAACTAACCACCATGATATGACTGAAATGTTGTTGAAAGTGGCATTAAACACCATAAAAGGAGAATAAGAACATATATAGTGCTGGAAAGGTTAAGCCCATTTTGTCAGTTCGTCCATTCTTTATTTTTCTGTTAGATCTCTGTGTTCTAACATTTTTTGTTTTGACTACAGATTCTTTAGTATCTTCAAACTTGTCTTACTCTTGCATTTTAACTGGACTAATAAGACGGGTGCCACTAGTGGAGCAGGAACTGATTTCCTTTCCGGAACACCTGACTTCACCCCAGTTTTTAGTGGGGTTCGTGTTGCTCGGTCTTTAGTTTTCAGTGTAATGTTCTGTAGATCTTTGTTTGTCCTTTTGTCCGTTTTCTTTTGACTATTGTATTGTCTGTCTTTCTTCAATTTACAGATTCTGATTACTTCTTTGGTATCTTCAAACTTTTCTTACGCTCACATTTTTGCACCAATCTTACTCCATTGTGTTATGTGCATACCTAAAACAAACACTAATTTTATAGTCTATGCTTTGACTCATCAGGGGCTCAAACCCACTATAGACCACATTTGAGGTATACATGCAAATAATCACAGGACTGATGCTGTTCTGATGTCAGCTATTTTCTATATATCCTTTAAGTAATACAGGACGAGAAATGTTTGAAGATACCTAAGTGGCAATCAGAATCAGTAAATCTAAGAAAGACAGACAATACAAATGTCAAAAGAAAAAGAACAAACAAAGATCCACAAAACACTACACAGAAAGATCGAGCAACACGAACCTACTAAACACCATGTGTGAACTGGTATGCTCCTGACAACTAATATTGGCTACTTACTTTATTATGATTGCTATAGACACCCTGACAACCAGACAGAATGAACACTTGTATTCTGGTTTATCTGCCCAGACTATAGCTACATAAGTTCCTGGTTGTAATAGGTAGGTTGGTTCAATGTAGTTCCAATGCCACCCCTCTATAGAGCCATCATGACATTTTACAGGGTCATCCCATATAGCATCAATCCACATTTTATTCAATGGCATTTCTTTACAATCATTCAACTGAAATGAAATGAAAAACAACAAAATACTACACTGTCAGAACAGTCCCAAAATCCATTCATAAAATTGTAATAAAAAAAGACAACTTTGATATATCACTGACACACATACATTACTGGTCACTCTCCTGGTTCTTGGTACAGGCATGTCAACAAAAAGTGGCAGGGTTAAACTAGTTCTATCATCACAAACCTTCCCCTTTAGTTAAATGATGCAGTAATTCAAGTGTTAATAAAATGCATACTCTCGCATTTAACTAAATGTTATCAGTATCTAGTTTTGTTGAACAGAGGGATATGTGACCACTAATTGTACTGATCACTCTCTCTCTCTCTCTTCCACCTATTTAATGTGTACATCCCTAACATATGATCTGGGGTGCGTTCAACATGGTAGCTGTTAGATTAAAATCCTATTGAACGGAAAGCTAGTCTAGCCGCTACGTAGCTCTAGCTAGCTTAAAAAATTTTGCTAGCTTTTGAACCCAAGATGGCGGCAAAAACTAAATTTAATTTCATAAGGCAAAAATAGTGGCATTGCAGGAATTCGAAGTAGCAACGCTTTTAATACGGATGATAATTTATTAAGGTAACTAGACAAATACGATTAGCTAAAATGTTCCAAGAAATTATTCTATATGATTGGCGCCATATTTGCTAGCACTGCTATGTAGCTAATCGTTCAATAACATCATGGCTATTTTACCTAGCTGCTACGATATTGAACGCAACCCAGTTATCACTGAGTGTAAGACAGTATGTCAGGTTCTTAATATTCCTTTGTTGTTAACCTACCCCCATTTGATTATGGTTATGACTGTTTAAAGAAACTTGTACTGATTATTGAAGTCCTGTCTACCATCTTCTCTTGGCAACTTCTACCCCTTAATACATGCTAATGACTATGTGTTTCAAGTTAAGTATGGAAAGTAGAAAAATACACTTCAGTTTAGTGGCTACAGAGAAGTAATTGCTGTTTTAGCAACAAATATAGCAGTTTGTAAAAACGTACTGTGAAAGTACTTTTCTTGAGAATCAATTTTCGTGGTTTGGTTAAAAATTACAACATCTGAGCATCTTCAGTCACATTTTCAGTTACTAGTGGTTTCTATGGTAACTAATAAAGGGTAAATCAATGGTGTACTTCCAAGTATTAAAATGTCTATCGATCTTTGTATTATTAAGGAGTTTGATTGAAGTGAATGTGCTGTGATGTTTCTTTAAGAAGTGTTTTAAGGGATATCAGAAGTCTGCTTTGACATACCTTGAAGAGTCTAAAGCCAATGCAAGCCTCTTCTTGAAAAGTATCTTTTAACAACTGAAATCTGACTACACAGGACGATACTGTCAAAATATAAGACCTGTCTAAATTATTTAGCTCTTAACTACTTTTGATGGTTTGATATATTGTGAATTCATTAGTATTTGTTGGGTATCTATTTTCATGTGTTTTGTGAAACCATCAAAGCTGAATGTTACCTATTTCATATGACAAGTATTTAGAAAAATGATATAGCCATGAAGCTTTGGATTACCAGTATTCAATGAAAGGACATCATCTATATATCGGAACACGAAATTAAAGGATCATGCCAGCTTCTTTTCATTTTACCTTAGAAGCTCCTGCATGATGAAGTCTGCTTCACAAGACAGAATGAACTAGTAAATAACGGAACACAGTAAACAAATTCAAACTTATATCTTCAAAAATGTAGCAACCAAAAAATGTATTTTGCAAAAGGGAAATTGGTATAATATGCAAAAGGCGGCCTGTTCGCACATACCGTGTTTTTAAACCTACAAATGATGTCTTTAAGGTATAGAGAAACACTCTCCAGACACATTACCCACTATGGGCCACACAGAGGCTGTCTGTATTATAACCTGACAGAACCACACAACCCAAATTAAGAGAGAAACACTCTCCAGACATTACCCACTATGGGCCACACAAAGGCTGTCTGTATTATGACCTGACAGAACCCACACAACCCAAATTAAGAGAGAAACCCTATCCATAGCATAAGGACACGATAGGCAACTCTGTGGTTCCATAAAACTTTAATTTAAAATAAAAATGTAAAAATGATTTCCTTGACTATTCCTTTATAGAACTTGTGGGAGACGCGTTCTATAATAGGATTTATTAGTCATAGGTAAAATTAAAATCATTATGACATGAACGGAAAAGTCGAATTAGATAAAGTGAATTAAAAAAATATGAAAAATAGGAACTACATGTATAAATCGAGCAAATTGGAACTCGTGCAACAAAACATGTTTCATTAGGAGTCATGGTGGTAATCACTATCCCATCTGTTCATCATTCATTACATCTTATTACTTGAGTTTTAACATGAGTGGAAGGACAGGTGTCAAACTAGCAGAACTGGAACTGCTTACATTTCCATAACACATAAATACCTCCTTTTTTTCTTGAATGGTTCGTGTTACTCAATCTTTTATCTTCGATGTAGTGTTTGTAGATAATTGTTTGACTTTTTGTCCTTTCTCTTTTGACCGCTGTGTTTTTTGTTCTTTCGAATCACAGCTTTTGATCACTCCTTACGTACATGTTCAAACTTTTTATTACATCTCTCGTAGACAACAGATGTATTTAATATATTCTGTTTTCTGTTGAGGTCATAATATTATATGTTAGAAAAGTAACTAACTTCCCGTGAATTAGTAATACACTACACTGTCATGTCATGTGAAAAATAAAGTAAAACATTTCTGTATATCTAACCTCCGTCAGGAATTGTTATCTCAAACTGTGGGTTTTTGTGAAAGTCTTCGCCATGTATGTGTCCATTTGGTAAGTTCCATTTTCCCCAATTATAATTGAGATGATCTGAAAACAGATAGCATGTTTGTTTCGTATTAAAATGAAAAAGAGGCAAAATTGATACCACATGCGCTGACTTTCTTGGCTTGGTACAGGCACTTTGAACAATATTAAGTGGCAGGGTTAAGCTAGTGCTGTGAGCTCAAACTTCTCGCCGACGCAGATTATACTAGATACAAATATCTTGTTTTCGGAAGAGACCATCTTATTTTGTGGAAAAAAAAACAACAAAACATTGCGAATTTACCCAAAAGTTCTGTGAAACTTATATGGTCAAATTAACTGATCTAGTTTTGATTGACAACATATTTTTTATGTTTGGTGCACATGTTTTTATAACAGACAGTCGGCAGGGGCGGATCCAGGATTTCAAGTTAGGGGAGGGCACACTTAAATTTTTTTTTTGAGATATTTCGTGTGAAAAATCACGATTTTATGCAAAAAATTCATATTTTATCCAAATTTAGGGGGGCGCGCGACGGATGCGCACCCCCCCCCCCTGGATCCGCCCCTAGTCGGTATACTACTGTGCGAATAATACCCTCGGGGATTAACAGTCAACGAACAGAGGAATCGACCCAGTTAGAGAATACCGAAGGAGTCATCGAAAATGGACAATCCAGAGAAACAAACATAGACGTTAGAGAATACCGAAGGAGTCATCAAAAATGGACGACCCGGAGAAACTGTCAACATAGGGTGCACAAGACGACCAAAAACAAAACAAAACCACAACGCAATATATGGTTGACATCACTATGCGCAAACAAACACACATGACATAAATATGGCATGAGCCTTCCTTCAAACAACTGGAGGTAAAGATGAACCGAACATGGGTTTTAAGCAGAAATCGTAACAGACATCACAACACGGAACTGAGAACGTAATGACACATAATAGGACAACACAAATAAAGATTGTAAAAACCATATAATTTAAAAGTCTTTGACCAATTCTTCTTTTTTCTAAACGTGTTTTTATATTTACCAAGTTCTGATTGGACGCCTTTGATCTTTACTATATTATATGGTTTGGAGACTAGAACAGGTTTCTGGTGGTCAAGCAGCCTAAAAAAAGTTTTGAAAAATTCGTGACGTCATTGTTTGAAAATATACACAACCAATAATCATATAAAAAAATTGCTAAATGAACAAAAATGATGCATTATAGATGAGAAACACTGATCCTTAAACTGAAAATCTTAATTCCAAGTTTTGTTGAATCTTTTTAACCTTTGGGACGTGTGAAATTTTGATACCATTCTGAGAACGTTTAACACCTTATTTCCCGTGATTGTATTAAGATGTCAACCATATTCTGTTATTTCGTGGAGTTACGTTCTGTGTGATAGAGAAAACTGGAAAACCAGACGAAAATCTGCCACAAGTCACTGGGAAACAGATATCGTATCGAATTCACCCCACCTTGGACGGGTTTAAACTCTCCAATATGAGTTATGATAGCTGCTGATCTCGGAGATGGTGATATGCAATGTAGATATTTGGTGGTCTCTTTTCCAAATGACACATTCAAGATTGATACTGCTGCTACAAATAAGAATATTAATAGATTAGAATCTACAGATTAAAATATTACAAAATATATCTGTGAAATTCAGTTGGGTAATGGAGCGAGAACCCACGTCGGTGAGATTAGCCTTGTGATCACTCGGAAACGGATGCCGCTTTGACAAAATGGTAACCTGACCTGAAATAACAATCCCTCACTTGCTCAATTAATTGACTTCAACATCAGAAAAGAAGAAACAAAACATAGAGGAGCTTGCTTTACTATGTTATACCTTACACCTGGTAATGGAGTCGGTGTGTACACGACAATCATGAATTCTTTTTCCAAATCTTCTCTGTCTGTGTGAGGGACAATAATGTATTTTCCTGGTACCACACGGTGACTGATTGTTACAGAAATCCTCCTGGAACAGATTCCTTGCTCTGTCATGTCTTCGACAATTACACCCTCTCTACATTCTGTATGGACCTTGTATAATTTGACACGTATCGACACTGTATTATCTGTTGAACCATGACACATTAATTGTTCCAGGATAATTACGAGTCGAATCTTACCATCATTCTCAATGCCTACAATAGGAATTAAAGACTCAGCCGAAAACCACGTAACATAATCAAGTGTTAAGAAAAACCGTTATGTGTGGTAAGCTCTGTTGATTGGATCGATTTGAATTGTAAAACATAGGGTGTAGTTGCTAAAATATATTAGTATAAAAAAGACCCATGGAATACTGATATTTACAAGTTAAATATAAAGTAAAAACGTTTATTCCACTGTTTGGTGTCACAATCCAAAATAGCATTATGAACCCGACAATGAAAAACAGTATTTTTAAATAAACGCTAGAGATTACCGAAGAGGCAATCACAAATGGACAATCCAGAGAAACAGGCAAATAAACGTTAGAGAATACCGAAGAGGCAATCAAAAATGGACAATCCAGAGAAACTGGCAAATAAACGTTAGAGAATACCGAAGAGGCAATCAAAAATGGACAATCCAGAGAAACTGGCAAATAAACGTTAGAGAGTACCGAAGAGGCAATCAAAAATGGACAATCCAGAGAAACTAGCAAATAAACGTTAGAGAGTACCGAAGAGGCAATCAAATATGGACAATCCAGAGAAACTAGCAACATAGGGTACACAAGACGAAGATAAACCAAACAACAACACAGTATATGTTTGGCACCACTCTACGCAAAGAAACACAAATAACGTAAATAAGACATGATCCCTCCTTAAACTCTTATAAGCACAACCAAAAGGATAACATCTATGTAATGAAGTAGTTTAAATAGGTCTACTTTTGTATTCAGATTATCTTAATTAAATCAATCGCAACGGAACAACGACGACAATTAGAATACCGGTATGTGCTTACGTGTATTCCTGGATTACCTCTTTGTTGTGTTATTTATTTTCGGAATTCGGAGTACAAGTTTAGCTATATTGTAATGTATGACGATACTATTTGTGTTGCTTTAAACCGTGGAATGTATAAATAATGCAATTGTTAATAAAACTACTTAAGGTTCTCATCCCTCCGGCATTGGTGCCTTAGCCTTTTTTGGCTCTCCTGTTTAGACCCTTTCGTCTTATTGCTCCCAAAACTAAATTATTTGGCTTTCCAATCTTTCGATTTAGAGCGTACCTGATGAAGGTTATTCCAGAAGTGCGTCGTGTGCACTAAATTTGATATCTACATTTTTAATACACTTGTACAAGACAAAAATCCACACAAAACCTGACCATACTGCTGTAAAATACTCCGATCTTAACCTACACGTTCATTGAAGTACTTTTAGAGTCATTTTAAGACATATAAAAAAAATGAGTTAGTTACATTAGGAAGCGTTTTAACAAAAGAGAGCCGATATTTCTTTAAACTGTAGTCCGTTTATTGATGGTAGTTTCCCTTACCTGATAGTGTAATCATGGTAATCATACATTTTAAGTTCTTAAAGTGTTATAGTTACCTTTATCTGATATAATCATATATTTTAAGTTATTTAAGTGTGATAATTACCTTTATCTGATATTGTTATCATATATTTTGGGTTCTTTAAATAGTTTAACCCAGCAGCTGTTTTACCCTTCCACTCACTGTAAATCTTAGTTATATAATCTGAAAAAAGGAAAAATCATGACTATTGAGTAATACATGAAATACAGTCATTGAAAAAAAAACTATTTGATTACAATTTTTTTTCCTTTTACTATCATACTGTGTGAATAGCAAAGGTCATACTCAAGATGATTGAACAGACCAATAGCCTATTGTTATATATTATCAATACATTCATCATCACATCACAAGAGACAAAACATACATTGTAGATAATTACAAGTATAGTAGGAACTACTAACCGTTCCGGAGCACCTGAGTTCACATCCGGTTTTTGGTGGTGTTCATGTTGCTCAATCTTTAGTTTTCTGTATAGTGTTTTGTAGATCATTGTTTTTCCTTTTTCGTTCGGTCATTGTGACGTCTATCCTTCGATTTACGGGTTCTGATTACAACATTGGTATCTTCAAATGTTTCAGTACAATTAGTAGTGTCTATTTTAATAAAAACCAAATAACAACAACAAGCAGTGATAGAAATGTTATAATATAACAAAATATTTACTAGATCTTTGTTCTGTGTTCAGTTTATCTTGTTCAGGTATCAAATTACAAATAGTCAAACACTCCATATATTTGACCATATTTTCTATAGACATGTAAAATTCTCCATCAACCAGTGTGGGTTTATGTCTACAAGTGACAGTAGTCCATTCTGTGCTCCTGTAAATAAGGTCAAAATCATATTAGGGGCGAAGATTAACGGTCAAAAAGACAAGCAAAGACATGACATATTTCAAATATTTCAAATGCAAAGGTTGCTGAACATCTGTGTCACAAATGACAACGTATGTTCCGTTTGCCGTAAGCATGACCCAAAGAACACGAAGGGTGCTATCAGTGGAGCAGGAAATTCGAACTTACTCTTCCTCAGCACATGAGGTCATACTCGTTTTTAATGGTAGAGTTTGTGTTTCTCAATGGTTAGGTTTCTGTGTAGTATTTTGTCTACCAATGTTTTGTCTTATCGTCCTTTTTTCATTACACCCTTTGATATCATCAAATGTTTCTAACCCTTTTAAGTAACAAGTTTATTTTCCCGTTATTTTTATACTTCATCCAACAATTTTGCTCGTTTCATATTTAGTTTATCTTAATGTTTGGTTGTATCTAAATGGTATGTGGCTTTGTAATTGATACGTCCAGAAATCTTTGTAGATACCAAAGGGGTAATCAGAGGCCGCAGGTCGAAGGACATACAACACAATGGATAAATGGACAAACAATTGATCTGAATTCACTACTAAACTATTATTGCTGTTTTACTTGAATATAAGGGATAATCATAAGGAGGTAACTTAAAGTACTCAAACATGGAACATTGTATTGCACAATAATAATACCAAAAAGAAGAAATTGTATATACATGTACTGTGAAATCATTATTTATCATGGGGTTCTAATTTTCATGGAATTCGTAGTAGGTAACCACGAAGATTAAAATCCAATGAAATACAATTTCCTCATGTTGATTGTTGCCTATAGTGTTTGAAACCACAAATTCAAGAACCCACGGATCAATGCATTTCGTAGAATTCACGAAAAATGGTGCCAACAAATAAACGTACTGTCACAGTAGTCCAAGATGTAACAAACAATATGCTATATCTTATACCAATGCTCTCGTAAGTCAATTATTTGGTCAACCTTCCGGATATTTGTCACATGAGTTCATTGTTGATCCATGATTTGTTTTATGTTGTGTCATGATGAACAGGTGGCTGGTACCCCCTCTGTCTATATGATTTTATGATTGATTCATTAAGTTCCCTCTAATTAATATTTTTATTTATATCACTAATCAATTTTTCTGATCAAATGAAAAAAAGTAATATATACTAACAAATTGTTCATAAGTTAACATTATAATCATACCTAGGACTCCATTGTCCTGTCCATTCAGTGAAGCCTAGTGGATTTCGTAGCTTGACCAGTTTGACTTCTTTGCTTTTTTGCGTCCCTAACTTTATGAAAACATAGTTCATGTCATTTCAACATTGTAGATACATGTTTCTTAGTCTAAAGTTGTTTCGTGCTCGACTGAGTGTTATTTTACGCCAGTTAATGTATATCTCTATCATGGTCAGGAAATGTTGCTTTATTATGTTAAGATGACGGAGGTTGTAATATACTAAACCAATATACTGAGTTGGAGTTTTTTTCATAGTGCTAGCTCATTGAAAAAATATTTAACAGGTAGGCATGGCGCATTAGGGCACATCATGCTGAATCTTAACAAATAAGTATCAATCCCTAATACTATGTGCTTATAAGTGAAGATGCAGAAAAACAATTTTACTTTTACCCAATCGGGAATCTAAATTATGATCGTTTAAACTCCATGAGAATTTTCTAGAAGCGACAAAAACAAAGAGAACGGAATCTGACTATGACAAACAGAACATATCAGTGGCTATCTGTGACACAGGCATTCAGTAAGTGATGATGGCGGGGGTAAAAATGATGATTTCAACATTACCATTATGCACTCTTACTTAAATAGCTTCATTGTTTAGTATCAGCCCTCAATCAAATAAAGCTAGATAGGAAACACAACCTCTGGAGTATCGCGTTAACTGAGAAATATATAATCCATATGCAGGTGCTGCTGGAATGGAGCTACATATAAAATTGTATGGAGGTCTATGTGGTATGTAGCCCAATATCCATCGATTTTGTTAACTATGATTTGATAAATGTTATTTTTTTTATTATAATTCTTGGCATATATTGTGCATATCAATCATTTAGATACTGTCAACAATGGCACAGTGCACTCACTGGACATTAAAATAATAAATAATGTGAAAACTTGGCATCAAGATGTTTTTAGAACATTAGATAATGTCTAACAATTTGTATTGATAATGTATTGATTTAAAAAATCAAGATATATATGTGTTATTTGCGATATCGATATTGCCTCAGTTTCTACGATTTACTGATTGGTTGGTTTGGTTGGTTGGTTTGGTTGGTTGGTTTGGTTGGTTGATTTATGGTTTATGATTTATGGTGTTTAACGCTACTTTCAACAATATTTCAGTTAGATCGTGGTGGTCGATTTATTGATGGAGAAAACCAGAGTACCCTGAGAAAACCACCGACCTGTCGCAAGTCACTGACAAACTTTATCACATAATGTTGTATCGAGTACACCTCGCCATGAACGGGATTCGAACTCTTAATTACAGTGGTGATGGGTACTGATTGGACAGGAAGTTGTTAAACCAACTACCATCCGATCATAACAACGACCCCCTTTTTATTGGATTTTTTGACTGTTCGGCATGTTTTGTAAGGTTTTATTAAAAGGTTGGAAAATCGTGACAACTGTAAATTGTTATATTTTATATTTCAACGTGTGGCATGAAACATTTATCCAATTTACAATTTGATTGTTGAAATTTTGTTTTTCTAGTATGATCTTAATGTAGAAATTACCGTTAATGTTTCTTTCACGGTAAACACTTGTCGGCCTGTAAGATTATGAACACCATCATGTCTTTGCTGTTTAAAAAATTAAAGAATTATATTCAATTACATTATTTAAAAAACATTCTTATATAACTAAAATGCTCTAAATTAACCACTGTGTAATTGTGTTATCTATGTTAGATTTGATCGTATCAAAATAAAATACCCATGCAATTTATAAATGACGGTTCCAATGAGTAATAGTCTTCTTTTTTTATTTGACACTGTTATCTGTTACAGTTTGCAATGTATTTACTATACAAAGAAAGACAACTCAATAATGTACTAAACTTGTCGTATGAGTTATCCCCCATGTATTATTCTTGTCTGTGCTTCCCGTGTAGTAGAGCATGCGAATCATCAATTTTAAATGGTCGATTAATTTGGTTTAATCCGTACGTGTACGTGTACGGACACATAGCATGCATACAACTATGTTGGGTCTTTCAACAGATAGAAAATTACTGAACAAATTAAATACCCATCTTGTCCATTAGATTTATATTGATATTTGTTTCTGTTTATTACGACTTGTCCTCAGGCCTAAGGGTATCTTTAAATATTAGCCACATCATGCCACTGCCGTAAAGCTTGATTGAAAAATCAGACATTAAATTTGAGAAAATAGTGTAAAAAGAATCAGCATCTCCAATACGAACAGTTTACCGTAGTCATTAGAGCTGACTGTAAGATTGGATATTGGGAATTTTATCAATACTTACTATGTAAGACAGGTTTTCTTGTCACGCTTTGTTGTATTTCAAATTCGAAGATTACCAAAAATAACACAGAAATTAAGCCCAATAGTAGAAAAAGAGGACAGATTTTCAATATGATTTAAGAAAAAGTTTTAAGTTACCAAAGCGATAATCAGAAGCCATAAATGTAATGTAAAATACAAGCGTAAAACCCGCTAGATTTTAGTTTAAAAAAAACTTCAAGTGTGTCAACACCTGTAATGTAATATTCATAGTTTAAGTTATCCCCTCTTTATGTGTCCATACTTAAAACCCTTTATAAAACAGTTTACCGACTTCTTTCTTTTGGGGCCCGGTTGGATCAATGAGTTAGGTCGCTGGATCTAACAACTCATACAAGCCTATCACCAATACGGCGTGGGTTCGCGCCCGACTTTGTAAATTACAAAAAAAAGGTGCACTCGGCTCACAACCGCAAGTGATAAAATTTACCAGTTGCTTGCCCATGGTCGGTGGTTCTCTCTGATTCCTCCACAACTAAAACTGGTCGCCATGATATAGCTGAAATATTGTTGAAAGTGGCATTAAACACCAAAAATCAATCAATCAATCAATCTTTCTTTTGGCCTTTGCATTGTCTTTCTTCGAATTACGGCTTCTGATTACCTCTTTGGTATCTTCAATCTTTTCTTATAGATTAAGATTATAGACAATAGCTCGTAATGTAATTACCTACCGATACAGTACAGACAATCGAACAGCCATTTTGTAATGCAGTATCAATTCGATTGGCAATGTATACAGGATCGTATCTTTTTGCTAAAAAGTTTATTTCTTCCCCCGTACCACCAGTTAACGTCCTGAAAACCTCTAAAAATCTGCGTCTCTTCATTGCATCATAATCGCCCCAAAATCTGAAATACAAATGGTTTTTGGCTATGATTAGTGATAAACATTGCCCACGATTTAGATTTCATACAGCCGACTGAATGTTATGTGTCTATCCTTTCATATTGAACAAAGTTTTTCAATAATATGGGTTTTATGTCTCATTTACGTGTTTTGACTTTTCGTGTATTTGTTTATAAATGAGTTGCAAAGCAATTGTATGTATGAATGCCTATATCTTTTTTCCATTGTGTAAGACACATAAATACATTAACTACTAATCTAATGTATGTGTAATCATAGTTATGACAATAATGTGGGGTTTTAAATGAGTGAAGCTTTATTTTATTGTTAGTTACTACTATTTTGTCGTAGCAAATCAAAGATAAGGTATCAAGAAAAGAAGGTTTGAACCACATTAATCGTTTTAAATTCATCAGATGTCTTTGGCCTTTCCAAACCAGGGCATTAATTTCAATGCGCTATTTTAAAGTCATGGAATATCATGATTAACACCCAGCGAATAATATTGAAGCTATATTCAGAGCGGAATATGTAATCGAGATAATTGTTTATGGATTTTTGTCTTTTTTGCAATACATCCTACAAGTGTTATGCAAATGCTAGCATTTAAAAGTGTAGAAGGTATGAAGTAAATCCTCATACTACTCTCCAGTAGTATGGTATCCATCGGGTGAAGCCTTATTCAGAGCGGATACAGAAACTGTTGATCCGGAGCAATTGTCCAGTAAAGTGTTGATTCTGGTATAAATTAATAATAAAACAAATACATGGTAAATAATAAATAGATAATAAGACATTTACTTTGCGTAAGCTTTTTCTAATAATGGAATCCACATCTCATTCTCTATGGTTGACGAACTGCCACATATAAAACCATCAGACCCTACTGGTAATCTGTCGTCAACATATATATCTTCCCATATACCAAGCCGACAAAGTCTACAGTGGAACACACCATCATATTTCTTAGATTTAAAATGGTCTTCTTCGTCAGGTAATACCTGATAAGAAAAATAAAATATTGCCCGAACATGGTCATTTTCTACTTCACTATTGAAATAAATTGTGTTTGTATAAACATTCAAAAACACTGAATTGACATGTCAAAGTTCCACTAGAATAAGTTAGAATGGTTAAGGTTTTGAACCATTATCATATATAACATGCAAAAACATAAAGGTACTTTTGTAAGACCCTAAGAGATATCTGGTTGGAAGCAAATTTCAGTTGACGAAGAAATGGGGTTTTTGTGATGTTAAACTGTCTCACCCTTCATCCTCTGAGTTGCGTGTTGTGATGTCTCACTCTGGTACGATTTCCTCATATTTAACGATGTTCGGTTCGTCTTTATCTCCAGTTGCTTGTAGGATCACTCAAGTCGTATCTATGCTATTTGTGTTTGTTTATGTATGATGGCGTCCAATTCATATTATGTTGTGTTTTTGTTTTGTTTGTGTTAGTCTTGTGTACCATATGTTGCAAGTATTTCTCTGGATTGTCTATTTTTATTTGATACCAAATTCGGATAATCTAACAGTCATCATTTGCCTCATCTCGGTTTAGTCCATCATTCCTTCAAATTTTATTATATTTCTTTCCGGAAATGTGGTGTCGCTCTGAATTTATAATTGCAATAAAATTGAAAACAACACTTCAAACCACGACGAAATACGTTTTGCTGTTAATATATGTGTTATTATTATTATTATTATTATTATTATCATTATTACATGTATTATTATATTATTATTATTATTATTATTACAAATGTATTAATAATAATAATATATTTGCGAATTGTATAATATCATTTTATTGGATACATTGTGAGATCATTGCAACATATTCAGCCGAATCAGCGGCAATTTACAACATTCAAATATATGATTGCGTTGAAAAGGTGTATTGCATGTGGAGCAGGAACTGTATACCCTTTACAGGAGTTCAACTCTAGTCTTAGTAGGGTTCGTGGTGCTCGATCTTTAGTTTTCTTGGTAGTATTTTGTACATCATTATTCGTCAGTTTGTCCTTTTGTTCATTGTGTTGTCTGTCCTTCTTCGATTTACGGCCTCTGTTTACTCATGTGGTATCTTCATCCTTTTCTTAAACAGGCTTGGACGATAATCTGATAAGAACTATTCCTCTGGCAAACCATGGCTGAGTTCCTCGGTGGAAACATGCAAGGCTGCTGTCTTCTCTATCAAATAACAATTTGTGAAAATTGCTAATAGTGTTAACCCTTTTTAATTGTAATTTGCAACCTTTGACATAATCTTCAATTATTTGAAGGTGGTCGGTATGAGAATTAAAAATAGACACCGCAAACACAGTCATATTGATATTGAAACATTCATATGAACGTAGCGTAAGTTATTGATTCACCTTCCTCGGGCATATGGGACCATAACCGATTTTGGCGATCATGTTTAAGGCCCTTTGGTTTACTTTGGCTAACCAAAACAATTTGCATTAATTGGTTTTCCAACCTTACGATTTTCAGCGTTCCTGGTGAAGGTTATTCCAGAAATACGTTGTTAGCACTAAATTTGATATCTATTTTTATTATTCTTAATTCCTTATTCCCGAATCCTTATTGGAATAAAACAACAAATGTTACATTAGATTATCGAATAAGTAGCATATGACTTTAACAACTTACCCTTTGAAGTAGAAACTGATCCGTTGCAAGTAACAACACATTTGTAGTAAAATTTGTACACTCAGTATCTCCTTCATAGACATCTCTATCGTCAATGTAGTCAACAAGAAAACAGGCATCCGGGTGAATTTCCTACAAAGCAATTATAGAAATAAGTTTCAAATAAGTTTCCAATATTAGTTTAGTTTTTGTATGCTACAGACAACGTGGAATAAAATCATTTTAAATACACGAATTATTATTTATTTATTTTTTTATTCCATAGACATGTTTCCAATATCATCTTGAGATATGTGATTCGTTATCTGACTTGTAGAAAACCAAGGTTCTCCTCCCTCAGGCGTATGTAGACGATTTTAGCTATCCTGTTTCGGCCCTTTGATTTTCTTGCTCCTTTAAGTTATTTTGCTTCCAAATATTTTTGTTTTGAGCGTCACCTGATGAAGGTTATTCATGAAACGCCTCCGTGCCCACTAAATGTGATATCTCCGTTTTTATTAGGACTTCAAGACGTGTAGCATTATAAGAAAAGTTTAAGATACCAAAAGGGTATTTAGAATCCGTAGTTCGAAGACGAACAGACAACATAATGGCCAAGAGAAACAGGACAAAGGGACAAACAACGATCTACAAAACATTACAAATAAAACTAAGGATCGAATAACACGAACCCTACTAAAACCGGAGACAACTCATGTGTCAACCCGACTTCGATCAAATCCATCAATGATTTGCAAAGATTTAAAAAAGAAGTGAAGTGCCACGTGATACATACCAGTGAAGAACGGGAAAGACGTGTCATATCATAATAATGACAATTATATATCCATATATATTTTCATAGATAATGTACTTATTTTAAAATTAAGTAATCCCTCTACCCGCTCATGTTGATCTTTTAATGTCCACTTGAACTTTAAGCTGATACTTATAAAGGACCCCATTGGAAATAAGCTGAATGGCTTTCATGGGCTATCCTTGGTGAGAAAGTTCTCAGCAGCTACAATTGGTGGATTGAAGTTTCAGTTAAAGATGGCAGTTTTGTTTTATTTTTAACTTAACGAGAAATTTTTAAACACTTGTGTATAATGATCAAATTTAAAATATGTGAAAGCGAAAAAATATAACAGTCTTTGGGAACAAGAAAACTAAAGGGCCTATAGCAATGTCCTGATTTTGACCTTGAACAGGAACCAGTTCATTCAGGTCAAGGAAATGTCCACCTAGATTCGCTTGTAGATCAAACATTAGATATTATATGCACTATAAAAACCGTCATAATGAAAAGTCGTAACTTCAAACAAGTATTATTTTCATCTGACAGTAAGTTCCTTGTCAACTTCTCTTCTATCACATGGGAATAATGCATGTTTTGACTTGGCGTTCATTTAAGTTTTTGATTCTATATGTTTGGACATAGCATCTTAGAGTTGAGACAATTAACTACTAATTAGACGGATCTATTTGTCGATGACATGGTGTCTGTAAAAGGACTATTACGAATGTATACATCGCATGTATATTTGTTTTCCCTTATCATTGATATATAATGTGTGTGACTTTTTAAGACAAATGTCGTGGTATTTTTGTGCTCAGTAATTTGAGGTGAGAGTTGGTATTTTTGTGCTCAGTAATTTGAGGTGAGAGTTGGTATTTTTGTGCTCAGTAATTTGAGGTGAGAGTTGGATAGTTTTTCGTTTTGTTGATATTTGTGCTATTGTTGGTCGTCACTGCTTGAACTTCTTTTACTAATTGCTCAACACACGACGCAGCTGAAATTATAAAAATACAATATGTCTAATCTTACCCTTGGCCTGCGAAGTGAAAAATCTTCCAGAAAGTTAAATTTTGTTTCGTCGAATGTACGGTCGGTCCACAAACCAGGGCACTTTGGACGTTTTTGTTGCTGCGTAGATTTTTTACTACCAAGAGTGAATTCAATGTCCTGTTCATACAGACCAAGGTCATTTAAGTGATAGTTCTTATGACCTGGCTCATTAATATATAGTAAACATGGTTCGAAATAGGTTTTGCATCTTTTGTTTTTTGATTCTTTTGAATGCACTGGATCAAGATGAAACACTTCTGCATGGCTTGTTGCTCCAAATGTTCTTGTCGCGTTTGACGAATGTTGTATATTTGTCCAAATCTTTGAATCATCATTAACTTTAGTAGGTAGGCATCCCATGCTAAAATACCATCTGTTAAATTGAAAAAAATATTATGTTGCTTAAACATCTATACTCCTAATACATATAGTTTAGATCGAACATTATACTGTAATTGACACTTTTATATGATAGGAAAATAAACAATTACATGAACAGTCATATTGACATTGAAACATGTATATGACAGATACAACAAAACAAACAATTACACGACATTGAAACTCCTATAGCAATATTAACAATTACACTAACAAGCACAATGACATTGACTTTTATATAATAGCTACAGCAAACTGACATTGAAACAAATATACATGTACATGTATGAAAGCTGCAGCAAAATGAACAGTTACTCAAATAGTCACACTATAATAGCTATGTTATACCCACAACAAAATAAGCCATTACATGAACAGTCATATTGACATTGAAATACCTACCGGCATATGACAGATACGATACAATAAACAATTACATGAACAGTCATATTGACATGGAAACATTTGTGCGACAGATACAACAAAACAAACAATTACATGAACAGTCATATTGACATTGAAACATTTATATGACAGATATAACAAAACAAACAATTACATGAACAGTCATATTGACATGAAAACATTTATATGGCAGATACAACAAAACAAACAATTACATGAACAGTCATATTGACATTGAAACATTTATATGACAAATACAGCAAAATAAACAATTACATGAACAGTTTTATTGACATTGAAACATCTATATGACAGATACAACAAAACAAACAATTACATGAACAGTTATATTGACATGGAAACATTTATATGACAGATACAACAAAAGAAACAATTACATGAACAGTCATATTGACATTGAAACATTTATATGACAGATACAACAAAACAAACAATTACACGACATTGAAACTCCTATAGCAATAATAACAATTACACTAACAAGCACAATGACATTGAAGCTTTTATATGATAGCTACAGCAAACTGACATTGTAATACATATACATGTATGAAAGCTGCAGCAAAATGAACAGTTACTCAAATAGTCATATTAGAATAATTATGGTATACCCACAACAACAACAAAACAATTACATTAACAGTCATATTGACATGGAAATATTCATATGATAACTACAGCAAAATAAACAATTACAGGAACAGTCATATTGACATTGAAACATTTATATGATAGCTACAGCAAAATAAACAATTACAGGAACAGTCATATTGACATTGAAACATTTATATGATAGCTACAGCAAAATAAACAATTACATGAACAGTCATATTGATATTGAAACATCTATTTGAGAGATACGACAAAACAAACAATTACATGAACAGTCATATTTCAATAAAGAATAATTATTGCTTTACCTTTTACGTTTTCTCCTCCATTGGGTGTATAACTTTATTTATATAGGGTATGATTACCTTATAATCCGATTCCTCGTGGTATTTTAAGATTAGCTTAGAGATTATATCAAATCATTCTTCATATTTCAAACAGGAGCTTAATCTTTGATATGTATGATTCTAACCACTACCTAGTACTCGTAAGCCTAAAAATATATAATAAAAACATTAAGCAAAATTTTAATTTTTTATTTAGTATATTTTAGATTTTATATTTAAAAAAATCAAATATTTACAAATATGCGTTTTTATTATTATTATTATTATTATTTGTATAACAGGAGTCGTCGTGGTTGTGATCGTATGGTAATTGGATTTATAACTACCTATGCAATCAGTGTATATCACCATTAACGGTGTGATTTTGAATCCTGCTCAGGCGAGGTGTACTCGATACAACAATATGTGATAAAGTTGGCCCGTGACATACGGCAGATTTGTGGTTTTCTACGAGTACTCCTGTTCCTGCACCAATAAAGCTGACCGCCTCTATAAAACTGATAAACTGTTGAAAGTGGCGTTAAACACCACAACCATAACCACTAACCCTACTTGTTTAACATTGATATTCTTATGCAGCCATAATTACATTTGCATATGGTAATGTTTCAACACAATTGTTAATGTAAGATATAGGTACATGTAAACCAGTAAGATAATAAGACAAACTATGAACAAAATTCACAAATACTGAGCACATAAAACTAAAAAAGAAACCAAACCTCGGGGTAAACTCGGGTGCTCCGGAAGGGTAGACAGTTCTTGTTTCAGCAGTAGCATAGGTCGTGTTATCCATAGTCAAAATATAGTGTTTATTCACAATTGAGCTATAATTTTATGACATAGGGATAATACCTTCGGGTACATTTATGATGTATATAACTCATTGATCAACCAATTTGTAATGGTGATAATAAAATGTCGGAGAGCAGACTTCGACCCAAGCCTCTTCCTAAATATTGAAGAAACAGTCTTTGCAAAATTAGTTATATGCTCAAATTTACAGTAGCTAATTAGAAGGTTGTTTGTAGCAGTATATTAGGAGAAGATGAATAAAGGTTAATTATCATACACAGCACGACGCCAATAAGGTTTGATTTAAAAGAGGTTTTTGTCCAAATAAGCCCATATTGCAATGCAAATCGGTGAGCATTTCACAGAACACCCTGAACTAAATGTTACTATGGAAATGTTTATTATGCACTTGTTGCTTAAGATCACCCTCTTCTATCTTAGAATGAAAATATTTTGACTGTTTGATGTGTTTTACCACTATGTCCTATTGATAGCTACAGTGGCCATATTGTTCATTAGCAGGTCAAATGGACTAAAAATAATGTATCTATCCAATTACATCATACACTCTACGCATTTATGGAATAACCCATATCGGGTACAGCATGTAAGCAATAGGAATTAAGAAATCAGTGGTACAGGTACCGAGTTTCAGGTAGGTGGATCATGTATCCGCACGGGTGATAATTAATCACACAATGATAGAGGCAACTAGAAGAGCTGCAAAATGCATAGAGCTGTACATTATGCTTAGAAAACGTAGACAAATGTCTTATGTTCTATTATTTACATCATGGCTCAAGGCGAAGGGTATGTAGAATTATTACAGGCAATTTGTGTTTTTGTGTTCTTCTGTCTTCCATATTGGAATGTTGTTCTATTGTAATAAAAACGTAGATTTAGATTTAGCGCACACGACGTGTGTATGGAATAACCTTCATCAGGTACGATCAAAGCCAAAATTTTGAAAGCCAAATAAATATAAAATCTAGGGAGCAAGCAACCCAAAGTGCCTCATCAGGATAACTAAAGTGCCTCATCAGGATAACATAAGTGCCTCATCAGGACAACTAAAGTGTCTCATCAGGAAAACTAAAGTGTCTCATCAGGACAACTAATGTCTCATCAGGATAACTAAAATGCCTCATCAGGATAACTTAAGTGCCTCATCAGGAAAACTAAAGTGCCTCATCAGGATAACTTAAGTGCCTCATCAGGACAACTAAAGTGTCTCATCAGGAAAACTAAAGTGTCTCATCAGGATAACTAAAGTGTCTCATCAGGATAACTAAAGTGCCTCATCAGGATATCTTAAGTACCTCATCAGGATAACTAAAGTGTCTCATCAGGAAAACTAAAGTGTCTCATCAGGATAACTAAAGTGCCTCATCAGGATAACTAAAGTGTCTCATCAGGACAACTAAAGTGTCTCATCAGGATAACTAAAGTACCTCATCAGGATAACAAAAGTGCCTCATCAGGATAACTAAAGTGTCTCATCAGGATAACTAAAGTACCTCATCGGGATAACTAAAGTGCCTCATCAGGACAACTAAAGTGTCTCATCAGGATAACTAAAGTACCTCATCAGGATAACTTAAGTGCCTCATCAGGATAACTTAAGTGCCTCATCAGGACAACTAAAGTGTCTCATCAGGATAACTAAAGTGCCTCATCAGGATAACTTAAGTGCCTCATCAGGATAACTAAAGTGCCTCATCAGGATAACTAAAGTGCCTCATCAGGATAACTAAAGTGTCTCATCAGGATAACTAAAGTACCTCATCAGGATAACTAAAGTGCCTCATCAGGATAACTTAAGTGCCTCATCAGGATAACTTAAGTGCCTCATCAGGACAACTAAAGTGTCTCATCAAGATAACTAAAGTGCCTCATCAGGATAACTAAAGTGCCTCATCAGGATAACTTAAGTGCCTCATCAGGATAACTTAAGTGCCTCATCAGGATAACTAAAGTTCCTCATCAGGATAACAAAAGTGCCTCATCAGGATAACTAAAGTGCCTCATCAGGATAACAAAAGTGCCTCATCAGGATAACTAAAGTGCCTCATCAGGATAACTAAAGTGTCTCATCAGGATAACTAAAGTACCTCATCAGGATAACTAAAGTGTCTCATCGGGATAAATAAAGTGCCTCATCAGGATAACTTAAGTGCCTCATCAGGACAACTAAAGTGTCTTATCATGATAACTAACGTGCCTCCTCATGATAACTAAAGTGCCTCATCAGGATAACTAAAGTGCCTCATCAGGATAACTAAAATCAGCTAAAGTCACCTATACATGAGGGAGGAATTCCATTAGTTTTAAATATTTACATGATTTAGGATAGATGATAAAGCATCAAGAGACATTGTGACCTTGATATCACTAAAGTACTCGAAAAGTGTTGAAACAGCCAATAGTGTGTACTTTGTTATCATAAGAAATAAGATAATTCAGGGAATAGGCATATGGCATCAACCTATTTATATGAAATGAAGCTTTTTTCGAAAACAACAAACACAAAAAGCCAATCTCTGAGTTTAAAATCCTGGATTTACGTCTACATTCCACCAGATTTGAAATATCAATTTTCAAAACCACATTTTAATCAAAATCGGATTACTGCATGCTATACGTTTTATTTGTTTAAACATAGGTCAGTATATAATATATAGGTATATTAACCCTTCCTCGATTTATTAATAGATCAGTGCACATATGTAAATCTGCATAATAAAAATATATTGAACGATATAAGTTTAAACTTTCTTTTTTAAGTAGGTAAACATTTGTCATGAAATCCTATTAGATTTTATAAAGTCGGGGTATAATGAATATTAGGTGGTCAAATAAAGATAAATGTCCTTATTATTACATACGTAAATCTGTCTAAGTAAAGGTAATACAAGTGCAGTCGACTAAATTAGAAAACATTCCACACTGGCGGAACAGTGTCACAATCCAATAAAATAAATCGTAGAAAGAGGCCAGGTCGATACCCCTAGCACACAAATACATGACCTCTCACCTTCCTGGTTTGTTACTGATGCCATAGCACACAAATACATGACCTCTCACCTTCCTGGCTTGTTACTGATACCCTAGCACACAAATACATGACCTCTCACCTTCCTGGCTTGTTATTGATACCCTAGCACACAAATACATGACATCTCACCTTCCTGGCTTGTTACTGATACCCCTAGCACACAAATACATGACATCTCACCTTCCTGGCTTGTTACTGATACCCATAGCACACAAATACATGACATCTCACCTTCCTGGCTTGTTACTGATACCCCTAGCACACAAATACATGACATCTCACCTTCCTGGCTTGTTACTGATACCCCTAGCACACAAATACATGACATCTCACCTTCCTGGCTTGTTACTGATACCCCTAGCACACACATACATGACATCTCACCTTCCTGGCTTGTTACTGATACCCCTAGCACACAAATACATGACCGCTTGTATGGTTAAACAGGTTTCATAGAACCCAAATCTCCCATCGTAGTGAAATGATGCGGTCATGAAAAAGTGTTTTCCACATTTGAGTAAAATGTTAATCCTCACATATAATCGCGTTATTATACACCTCGACATTGACAGTGAGGGGCGGTTAAGAACGATTATTTACCACAAAACAGATTATTTCAAATTTCCATTGTGAACTTTCCATTTATATGTAGCAACTTTCCGGCATCACCTTCATAGAGGGCTGCTGCTAACAAGGAAGCTACTGAACCAGGGGTCCCTCTTGGTTAAGTTGAAGTCATCACTTTGAAAGTTTCACGGTCGCCACCATGACTTGGTTGACCGTTATGGAATATCTGTGTCACAAATAACCACGGATATATTCCACTTGTCGTAAACACCTCCCGATCCTTTCATCATGCATGACTTATCACCGGATTTGTAACTATATATACACGACGAGTGTCACTAGTGGAACAGGAACTGCTTACCCTTCTGGAACAGCTGAGTTCATACCCGGTTTTTAGTGGGGTTCGTGTTAGCGATCTTTAGTTTTATGTTTAATTTTTGTAGATCGTTGTTTGTCTTTTTGTACTTTTTCTTTTGGCCATTGTGTTGTCTGTTCTTCTTTGATATACAGATTCTGATTACCCCCTTTTGTATCTTCAAACTCTTCTTCATATGAAGTATATATATCTCAGTTGATGCGTTATTCCATAGCTTGTGGTTCCTATCACGATTCCCTTGATAGCGGATTGTTGCTAACAAGGAAGATACCGAACCAAGGGGTTCTCCTGGTTAAATTGAAGTCATCACTTCGAAAGTCTTACGGTCGCCACCATGAATTGCTTGACCGTTATGGAATATCTGTGTCACAATTGACCACGAATATGTTCCACTGGTCGTAAACATTTTCCTATCCTTTCCTCGTTCATGACTTATCACCGGATGTGTAACTAGATTAACACGACTGGTGCCACTAGTGGAGCAGGAACTGCTTACCATTCCGGAGCACCTGAGTTAACACCCGGTTTTTAGTAGGGTTCGTGTTGCTCGATCTTTAGTTTTTATTGGTATGCTTTGTAGATCGTTGTTTGTCCTATTGTGCTTTTTCTTTTCGCCATCGGATTCTGATTACTAGTACCCCTTTGGTATCTTCAAACTCATCTTATACAGAACGCTATAATCTTGAAAATTATACATAAATATTTGATCTTCGTGACACAGAAGTTGTCATATAGCATAATACTAGTAATATTAAAGAAAGCCGATGACCTCAACCATTATTTAAATATTAGATCGTATACAAGGCCATGGTAACAAACAATATTGAAACAATTGTCAACTTTGAACCAACATATAATTGCCAATACCGTGTTTCGTCATCTGTACGGGTTAATATTGTCTTAGTTGTCCTCGTCTTTTAAGTTTTCTATGTAGTGCTATTGCTTTTGTTTAACTATGGCACCTGAGCTGTGCCCACATGAACCGTAGAAATCTAATTTTATGGATAAACCTTCATCATGTACGCTCAAACTCGATAAATGAGAAAACCGAAACGGTTATTGGTAACTCACTGTAAAACACAGCAGTTCTAATACATACTTCTCCTAACATTGCCAGACTTTCATCTCAGAACTTGTATGTTCATCTGTTTAATGCTGTGTGAAAGTCTCGGGGACGAAGGAATTGTATTTAAGTATTTAAGCCACCACGAAATGAACCAAAATTTTACAGTTTACCATAGGGTAATGAAATGTTGATCTTGGCTTTATAGCTGGATAACTTACCTTAGGCCGCCGAAATGTTTATCTTAGCTTTATAGCTAGATAGCTTACCTTAGGTCAACGAAATGTTGATATTGGCTTTATAGCGGGATAGCTTACCATAGGCCAATGCAATGTTGATCTTGGCTTTGGATAGTTTACCTTAGGCCAATGGAATGTTGATCTTGGCTTTAGATAGCTTACCTTAGGCCAACGGAATGTTTATCTCAGCTTTATAGCTAGATAGCTTACCTTAGGCCAACGAAATATTGATCTTGGCTTTATAGCGGGATAGCTTACCCTAGGCCAACGAAATGTTGATCTTAGCTTTGTATAGTTTACCTTAGGCCAATGAAATGTTGATCTTGGCTTTGGATAGCTTACCTTAGGCCAACGAAATGTTTATCTCAGCTTTATAGGTAGATAGCTTATCTTAGGCCAACGAAATATTGATCTTGGTTTTATATCGGGATAGCTTACCTTAGGCCAACGAAATGTTGATATTGGCTTTATAGCGGGATAGCTTACCCTAGGCCAATGAAATGTTGATCTTGGCTTTGGATAGTTTACCTTAGGCCAATGGAATGTTGATCTTGGCTTTATATAGCTTACTTTAGGCCAACGAAATGTTTATCTCAGCTTTATAGCTAGATAGCTTACCTTAGGCCAACGAAATATTGATCTTGGCTTTATAGCGGGATACCTTACCCTAGGCCAACGAAATGTTGATCTTAGCTTAGTATAGTTTACCTTAGGCCAATGAAATGTTGATCTTGGCTTTGGATAGCTTACCTTAGGCCAACGAAATGTTTATCTCAGCTTTATAGGTAGATAGCTTATCTTAGGCCAACGAAATATTTATCTTGGTTTTATATCGGGATAGCTTACCTTAGGCCAACGAAATGTTGATCTTGGCTTTATAGCGGGGTAGCTTACCCCAGGCCAACGCAATATTGATCTTAGCTTTATAGCTAGATAGCTTACCTTAGGCCAACGAAATGTTTATCTCAGCTTTATAGCTAGATAGCTTACCTTAGGCCAACGAAATATTGATCTTGGCTTTATAGCTGGATAGCTTACCTTAGGCCAATGAAATGTTGATCTTGGCTTTATAGCTGGATAGCTTACCCTAGGCCAACGAAATATTGATATTAGCTTACAGCTAGATAGCCTACCTTAGGCCAACGAAATGTTGATCTTGGCTTTATAGCTGGATAGAATGACCTAGGCCAACGAAATGTTGATCTTGGCTTTATGGATGGATGGCTTATCTTAGGCCAACTAAATGTTGATCTTAGCTTTATAGCTATATAGCTTACCTTAGGCCAACGAAATATTGATCTTGGCTTTATAGCAGGATAGCATACCCTAGGCCAACGAAAGGTTGATCTTAGCTTCATAGATGGATAGCTTACCCTAGGCCAATGAAATGTTCATCTTGGCTTTATGGAAGGATAGCTTACCTTAGGCCAACGAAATGTTGATCTTGGCTTTATAGATGGATAGCTTACCTTAGGCCAACGAAATGTTGATCTTGGCTTTATAGCTGGATAGCTTACCATAGGCCAACGAAATGTTGATATTGGCTTTAAAGCTGGATAGCTTACTTTAGGCCAACGAAATGTTGATCTTGGCTTTATAGCTGGATAGCTTATCTTAGGCCAACGAAATATTGATCTTAGCTTTATAGCTGGATATCTTACCTTAGGCCAACGAAATGTTGATCTTAGCTTTATAGCTAGATTTCTTACCTTAGGCCAACGAAATGTTGATCAAAGCTTTATAGCGAGATAGCTTACCTTAGGCCAACGAAATGTTGATATTGGCTTTAAAGCTGGATAGCTTACTTTAGGCCAACGAAATGTTGATCTTGGCTTTATAGCTGGATAGCTTACCTTAGGCCAACGAAATGTTGATCTTCGCTTGATAGCTGGATATCTTACTTTAGGCCAACGAAATGTTGATCAAAGCTTTATAGCTAGATATCTTACCTTAGGCCAACGAAATGTTGATCAAAGCTTTATAGCTGGATAGCTTACCTTAGGACAACGAAATGTTGATCTTAGCTTTATAGCTAGATATCGTACCTTAGGCCAACGAAAGGTTGATCTTAGCTTTATAGATGGATAGCTTACCCTAGGCCAATGAAATGTTCATCTTGGCTTTATGGATAGATAGCTTACCTTAGGCCAACGAAATGTCGATCTTGGCTTTATAGATGGATAGCTTACCTTAGGCCAACGAAATGTTGATCTTGGCTTTATAGCTGGATAGCTTACCATAGGCCATGTAGATATTGGCTTTATAGCTAGATTTCTTACCTTAGACCAACGAAATGTTGATCAAAGCTTTATAGCTAGATAGCTTACCTTAGGCCAACGAAATGTTGATATTGGCTTTAAAGCTGGATAGCTTACTTTAGGCCAACGAAATGTTGATCTTGGCTTTATAGCTGGATAGCATACCTTAGGCCAACGAAATATTTATCTTAGCTTTATAGCTGGATATCTTACCTTTGGCCAACGAAATGTTGATCTTAGCTTTATAGCTAGATATCTTACCTTAGGCCAACGAAATGTTGATCAAAGCTTTATAGCTGGATAGCTTACCTTAGGCCAACGAAATATTGATCTTAGCTTTATAGCTAGATATCTTACCTTAGGCCAACGAAATGTTGATCAAGGCTTTATAGTTAGATAGCTTACCTTAGGCCAACGAAATGTTGATATTGGCTTTAAAGCTGAATAGCTTACTTTAGGCCAACGAAATGTTGATCTTGGCTTAATAGATGGATAGCTTACCTTAGGCCAACGAAACGTTGATCTTGGCTTTATAGCTGGATATTTTTCCTTAGGCCAACGAAATGCTGATCTTAGCTTTATAGCTGGATAGCTTACCTTAGGCCAACGAAATGTTGATCTTAGCCTTATAGCTGGATAGCTTACCTTAGGCCAACGAAATGTTGATATTGGCTTTAAAACTGGATAGCTTACTTTAGGCCAACGAAATGTTGATCTTGGCTTTATTGCTGGATAGCTTACCTAAGGCCAACGAAATATTGATCTTAGCTTTATAGCTGGATATCTTACCTTATGCCAACGAAATGTTGATCTTAGCTTTATGGCTAGATACCTTACTTTAGGCCAACGAAATGTTGGTCAAAGCTTTATAGCTAGATAGCTTACCTTTGGCCAACGAAATGTTGATCTTAGCTTTATAGCTAGATATCTTACCTTAGGCCAACGAAATGTTGATCAAAGCTTTATAGCTGGATAGCTTACCTTAGGCCAACGAAATATTCATCTTAGCTTTATAGCTGGATATCTTACCTTAGGCCAACGAAATGTTGATCTTAGCTTTATAGCTAGATATCTTACCTTAGGCCAACGAAATGTTGATCAAAGCTTTATAGTTAGATAGCTTACCTTAGGCCAACGAAATGTTGATATTGGCTTTAAGCTGAATAGCTTACTTTAGGCCAACAAAATGTTGATCTTGGCTTAATAGATGGATAGCTTACCTTAGGCCAACGAAACGTTGATCTTGGCTTTATAGCTGGATATTTTTCCTTAGGCCAACGAAATGTTGATCTTAGCTTTATAGCTGGATAGCTTACATTAGGCCAACGAAATGTTGATCTTGGCTTTAAAACTGGATAGCTTACTTTAGGCTAACGAAATATTGATATTAGCTTTATAGCTGGATAGCTTACCTTAGGCCAACGAAATGTTGATATTGGCTTTAAAGCTGGATAGCTTACTTTAGGCCAACGAAATGTTGATCTTGGCTTAATAGCAATATAGCGTATTGTCAGAAATGCAAGTCAATGCTGCTAAATCTGTGCGACTATATATGGGAGCGGCATGATGATTCGGACGTGGATTCAAGGCAAAGTTTTGACACTTTCATACCTCTTATCCTCTCACTCATGTGCGACAGGGAAGCGGGTTGTGGACTAGGTCATATTAAGGAGACTGATTTTTATTAGCAGTTTGCTTGTTTCCGAATTCGATTGTTGCTAATTTACACACAATTGTTCGACACCTGTGAAATGTAGTTTGGTATTTTAACAATAAAACACCTTTTACACTAAACCATATTTAAATGTCGCTTTACAGAGGTAGTGATGATGTTGTTCGGAATATTTTCTATGAATTCAATCACAATGAAAAGGGCAGGTAACTTTGTTTATTATTAAACATCAGGACGATTGGAGGCCATCTCATTCAGTACCGTTCTACACTGTATCATCAACATTAATAGGGGCCAGGGCTACGGTTTTGGTACACAACGCCACTTTCAACAATATTTCAGATATATCGTTGTGGTCAGTTTTGTTGGTGGAGGAAACCAGAGTACCCGCAGAAAATCACCTATCTAGGACATGTCAATGAAAACTTTATTACATAACGTTGTATCGAGTGCACCTCGCCATTAGCAGAATTGGAACTCTTCTTCTTCTTCCAATAAGTACAGGACCGCTCTCTGGCGTATTATCGTACTCACAACTTTAGTGGTGATAGGCACTGATCTTTAATGTTTCCATCAACACAACAATGACATAAAAACAACCAAGTGTAAATGTATAGAACGAAATGCATGTTTATTTTCATTACAATAAAACTGTACAAAGGCGGTGATTTGACGGCATAGCTATGATACATTGAGTTTGTGAATGACTTATGAAAATTATATTGTTGACAGTTCTTATTCTTCTGTTATATCTGTTTACTGTGGTTATTCAGGGGGAGTATTCTGAAACAAAATAAAAACAGAAGTCATTAAAGTATATCAAAGAAATTAAGAATTGTGCAAAGCACTTATTAAAAGAATATTTCCAAAATCCAGTGGAAAAATCGTAGAAAGATACAAAGCGATACGCTTAGCACACAAATGCATGTTCCTCCATTTTCTGTTCTTTGTACAAACACGTCCATGATACAGTAGTGTGTTATGGTAGTTCTATCACAAACCGTTTCGAAATCGATGTACATGTATAATTAACACTTATGTGATATCTGTGAGAAAAAAAAATAGTTTAACAAAGTATTTTTTTTCTTCAAAACAACAGTTATTACTACTGAATAAATAAATTTGTAGCAAATGCTTGAATTTGTCATAGATAAAAGTTTTAACCGGAAGTCACATATTGGGGTCTCAATTGGGTAATTTTTTTATTTTAATTCTTTTTAAGCAATTATTATCCGTCAAAATATTTTTAGGACAAGAAAAAAAAATAATTAGGAATTAATTTATAAGGATTGATCACAATTTTTTGTTCGGTTCATTCGAAATAAACTCAAAAATGTGGTACACACCCTTGCGTATCCCGCTTGAACACAGTGTGTACCACATTTTTGAGTTTATTTCTTCATGAACCGAAAACAAATTGAGATCAATCCTAAAAGAAAAGATAAACGTGACACTCGAACTTTGGTTCCTTAGTTTCTTTTCTTTTTTATACATGTAATTGTTATCATATATTAATATAATTATTGCTTTTGCAGCTTATGGCTTCAGCAAAAATAAAAATAAGCATTTAAGGTGGTACCATACACTTCAAGTAAAATTTGATTTAATTTTCTTATTTTTTTGGCAGCGTGTTTGAATATATCCACTGTAATAAATATCAAAATTTTAACAAATTCCAATCAACAGACTCAGAACTATAAATTCAATAGCCACATAGCAGCTTTTCTCTCTGTGGTTTTGATCACCGAGATGCTTGAAATTTGCATACAAACATCATATGATCAAAACGTTCAACTGATTTTAAAGAGTTATCTCCCTGTAGTATATGGTATCCCCTTAAGATGCAACAACCGTAGCCAAATCCAAAATCTTAAATATTTTTCGTGCGTACGATTAACTAGAGTAAAGCCGAGAAATTACTCCTTGCCCAGATAGACACAAATCGTATAGAAATAAATGAAAAACTGCCTCAATCCACACCCATCAAAAATGCTTTAAAGTATTTACAAAAGTAAAGACATGTTGCTATGACCTGTGACGTCATAAGTGACAAAATCCGATAAGTGGACGAAAACTGCCGATGATGCCCTATATTAATTTGACAAAAAAATAATAACACGTTCATTTGTTTAATTTCAGGTAATAACGATAAATTATATATCGTTGTCACTTCTCTACAGAGGTTCGTACATCTTGGCCGTTGACCTGATCTGCCGATTGTCAGTTACAAAGTACTTACATCTTGGCTGTTGATCTGATCTGCTGATTTTTCAGTTACAAAGTTCTTACATCTTGGCTGTTGGCCTTGTCTGCTGATTTTTCAGTTACAAAGTACTTACATCTTGGCTGTTGACCTGATCTGCTGATTTTTCAGTTAAAAAGAGCTTACATCGTGGCGTTTGACATGTTCCGTTGATTTATCAGTTACAAAGTACTTACATATTGGCTGTTGACATGTTCCGTTGATTTATCAGTTACAGATTACTTACATCTTCGCTCTTGAGATATTCCGTTGATTTTTCAGTTACAAAGTACTTACATCTTGGCTTTTGACATGTTCCGTTGGCTTATCAGTTACAAAGTAGTTAAATCTTGGCTTTTGACATGTTCTGTTGATTTATCAGATACAAAGTATTTACGTCTTGGCTTTTGACATGTTCCGTTGGTTTATCAGCTACAAAGTATCTAAATCTTGGCTTTTGAATTGTTCCGTTGATTTATCAGTTACAAAGTACTTACATCTTGGCTGTTGACATGTTCCGTTGGTTTATCAGTTACATCGTACTTACATCTTGGCTTTTGACATGTTCTGTTGGCTTATCAGTTACAAAGTACTTACATCTTGGCGTACGACATGTTCCGTTGGGGTTTATCAGTTACAAAGTACTTTCATCTTGGCTTTGGACATGTTCCGTTAATTTATTAGTTACAAAATACTTACATTGTGTCTGTTGACCTGTGCCGTTGATTTATCAGTTACAAAGTACATGCATCTTGGCTCTGATATGTTCTGTTGATTTATCAGTTACACAGTACTTACTTCTTGGCTCTTGACATGTTCCAAATCTTATCAGTTACAAAGTCCTTACATCTTGGCTTTTGACCTGTTCCGTTGGTTTATTAGTTAAAAAGTACTTACATATTGGCTGTTGACATGTTCTGTTGGCTTATCAGTTACAAAGTACTTACATATTGGCTGTTGACATGTTTCTTTGATTTATCAGTCAAAAAGCACTTACATTATTGCTTTTGACATGTTCCGTTGTTTATCAGTTTCAAAGTACTTACATCTTAGCTTTTGACATGTTCGGTTGAGCTTTATCAGTTACAAAGTACTTACATCTTGGCTTATGACATGTCCCATTGGATTATCTGTTACACAGTACTTACATCTTGGCTTTTGACATGTTTCGTTGGGGTTTTTCAGTTACAAAGTACTTACATCTTGGCTTATGACATGTTCCATTGGTATATCAGTTACAAAGTACCTACATCTTGGCTTTTGACATGTTCCGTTGGTTTATCAGTTACAAAGTACTTACATCTTGGCTGTAGACCTGTTCCGTTAATTTATCATTTACAGAGTACTTACATCTTGACTGTTGTCCTATTCCGTTAATTTATCAGTTACAAAGTACTTACATCTTTGCTGTTGACCTGTTCCGTTGATTTATCAGTTACAAAGTAATTACATCTTAGCTATTGACATGTTCCGTTAATTTATCAGTTACAAAGTACTTACATCTGGGCTGTTGACCTGTTCCGTTGGGTTATCAGTTACAAAGTACTTACATCTTGGCCTTGGACATGTTCCGTTGTTTTATCAGTTACAAAGTACTTAAATATTGACTTATGACATGTTCCGTTGCTTTATCAGTTACAAAGTACTTACATCTTGGCTTATGACATGTTCCGTTGATTTATCAGTTACAAAATACTTACATCTTGGCTGTTGACCTGTTCCATTGATTTTTCAGTTATAAAGTACTTACTTCTTGGCTTTTGACATGTTCCGTTGATTTTTCAGTTACAAAGTACTTACATCTTGGCTTTTGACATGTTCCAAAGCTCATCAGTTACAAAGTACTTACCTCTTGGCTCTTGACCTGTTCTACTGGTTTATCAGTTACAAAGCACTTACATCTTAGCTTATGACATGTTCTGTTTGCTTATCAGTTACAAAGTACTTACATCTTGGCTGTTGACATGTTCCGTTGGTTTATCAGTTACAAAGTACTTACATCTTGGCTTTTGGCATATTCCGTTGGTTTATCAGTTACAAAGTACTTACATCTTAGCTTATGACATGTCTTGTTGACTTGTCAGTTACAAAGTACCTACATCTTGGTATTTAAAGACCAAACACACTATCTAAAAATATCGTATATTCTTTGCTCAAATTTTGCACAGACAAAGAAAATGGGCTCTTCCGTGAAATTAGGTGAAAAAAAATATAGGTAACGGACTTCGTTTCGTTGTTATAGTATCACGAAATATGCGAATTTCTCAAAATTAAGAAAACCGACTGGTCCTGGTAAAAAGCAATATAACTTTTTGTTTATACGCGATATTTTCGAGAGAAAAAAAATTCGGGGTGAATATTTCTTTGTGTGACAGAACTGAAAACATATTTAATAATACGTTCGGTCGTGTATATTTTTGCCGATTTTCACTTTCCCGCGGGAAAAAAGTCTTGACATTTTCCGAATTTATCTGAAATAAAAAAAAATCTATCGTTGATTTTTTCTTCATATTCCATATAAAGTAAAAACAAACAGATGTCATTCGAATGAATTGAAAAAAATATATATGTCACGGACATCATCACAGAGTAAAACGCCCTTTTTGAAATATGTTTTTGGTTGTTTTGATAAACAGAGTTGTCTTTTTTCCGACGTCGGAGAATATATAAAGACGTCACAGAGATTTAGCATCACAATACAATGCGCTAGCTGATGCGTACAAACAATAGTGGGTTTGCTCTCAAACATGTCCCGTTGACTTGTCAGTTACAAAGTACTTACTTCTGTGCTGTTCGCAGGTTCCGTCGTAGACTCGTTGGGCTTTGCTTCGTCAGTAGATGATGACGTACAACCCATTAATATCTGTAATTTAATATTAGGAAAGGAAATTGTAAACGGTGATGGTCGAAAATTTCACCAACATCAATAAAACGAATAAATATCTCAAGCTTCAAATCATTGAACATAGCAAAGATCATGATATAAGGCGATACAACTATCTTAAAAAAACAAACAGCATTATATATCCCGATGAAAGTCCAGATCGTGTCTTGGAACATACAGTCCATGGACATAAGTATTCGTCACCTTCCATTTTTCCCCCTATATATGTGGTTTTATATGAAATATATAGCGTAAAATCGAGGGTGACGAATACTTATGTCCATTGAATGCACACTGTTCCAAAACTCATCAGCTACAAAGTACTTACATCTTGGCTTTTGACCTGTTCCGTTGATTTATCAGTTACAAAGTATTCACAGACTCCGGATTTTCACTTCACTTTATTTGAACAGGATATTATTCAAATTGAACAGGCCCCAAAATGTTTGAACATTAGACGCAAATTCCTGCATTCTGATGCATTGAACTGGCGTTTAATTCATACTCAAAATTGTGTCGTGAAAATGATGTTTTTCTCTCTTTTTTCAGGAGAAAAATAAATCAGAATTCATAATTATATAAAAGCGTTTTATATATATTACCGATAATTGTCACATAGACTGTTATCATTTATTTCAGGATTATTTAGAATAAGATAGCAAACATGTTATGAACAAAGTCATCATGAATGATGACAGTTTTACTGATTTTTTTAATGGGTTCAAATTAAGTTGATATAGTCTTTAAATGTATTTAATGTATACAATTAACTGATCTGAGTGGGTGATGTTCAATTCATTTTTAAAACGAAACTAATTTTCTCTTGTTGTATTGAAATGAAAATTAATAAATGTTGTCCTGTAATAATATGGAGGTCAATCATAGTCACCGATAACGTTATTATTTTTTGTCAGAGTTAATAAAACCCGATTTTTCACCTTTTTAATTTCATTAGAAAAACAATTTCGTGAAACAGTGAGTGAATGAAACAGAATAAATAAATTACAGTGAGTGAGTGAAACAGAATAAATAAATTACAGTGAGTGAGTGAAACAGAATAAATAAATTATAGTGAGTGAGTGAAACAGAATAAATAAATTATAGTGAGTGAGTGAAACAGAATAAATAAATTACAGTGAGTGAATGAAACAGAATAAATAAAGTATAGTGAGTGAGTGAAACAGAATAAATAAATTACAGTGAGTGAGTGAAACAGAATAAATAAATTATAGTGAGTGAGTGAAACAGAATAAATAAATTATAGTTCAGTGAGTGAAACAGAATAAATAAATTATAGTGAGAGTGAAACAGAATAAATAAATTATAGTGAGAGTGAAACAGAATAAATAAATTACGGTGAGTGAGTGAAACAGAATAAATAAATTACGGTGAGTGAGTGAAACAGAATAAATAAATTAGTGAGTGAGTGAAACAGAATAAATGA
>MJUT01032407.1:194626-214136 GCA_002080005.1 Gigantidas platifrons
ATTAGTGAGTGAGTGAAACAGAATAAATGAATTACGGTGAGTGAGTGAAACAGAATAAATAAATTAGTGAGTGAGTGAAACAGAATAAATCAATTACAGTGAGTGAGTGAAACAGAATAAATAAATTACAGTGAGTGAAACAGAATAAATAAATTATAGTGAGAGTGAAACAGAATAAATAAATTACAGTGAGTGAGTGAAACAGAATAAATAAATTATAGTGAGTGAGTGAAACAGAATAAATAAATTATAGTGAGAGTGAAACAGAATAAATCAATTACTGCGAATGAGTGAAACAGAATAAATCAATTACAGTGAGTGAGTGAAACAGAATAAATAAATTACGGTGAGTGAGTGAAACAGAATAAATAAATTAATGAGTGAGTGAAACAGAATAAATATATTATAGTGAGAGTGAAACAGAATAAATCAATTACTGCGAATGAGTGAAACAGAATAAATCAATTACAGTGAGTGAGTGAAACAGAATAAATAAATTACTGCGAATGAGTGAAACAGAATAAATATATTAGTGAGTGAAACAGAAAAAATATAGTAGTGAGTGAGTGAAACAGAATAAATAAATTATTGCGAGTGAGTGAAACAGGATAAATATATTAGTGAGTGAAACAGAATAAATAGAGTGAGTGAGTGAGTGAGTGAGTGAGTGAGTGAGTGAGTGAGTGTTGACCTGGGCCCGTATGCATAAAACATCTTAACTTAAGTATTACTTAAACTAAGATTTCACTAAGGAATCCCTTAGTTAAGTGGTAATCTTAAATAGTATGCACATAACTACTTACGTTTTTACTTAGCTAAGGAAACCTTAAGTGGAAATTATCGGAACTCTTCTCCATTTACCGTTTAATATTATATTTATTCATCCTTGGTAATTTCGCTTTAATTTTTAAATAGATATATAATGCACACTTTTATTACTTTGTGCGGTTAAGCATTCAAGGTCGGGTGTGTTTGAATTTTACTATTGGTAACTGTTGAAAATAAAAAATGTCTAAAAGGAAGCCAAATTGGACAGATAGAGAAAAAGTTGAATTGTTGGAGGAGTGCGAGAAAAGAAAGGATATTTTAAAAGCAAAGTTTTACTCATCGATAACTTCTGTGGACAAAAATAAGGCATGGTAGGAAATTGCAAATATAATTCATGCCGGGAATTCAGTAAAAAGAGACGTCAAAGACTTACAGAAAAATGGGACAATATGTGTGCTAACGCAAAAACTGAGGTTTCATTACATCTAAATCTTTCAAATATTTCAAAATCATCATATATTTCTAATGGATTAGTTCTATCTCTAAAGATACGTTCCGTTCTCATAGCCCTACTAACTTCTAGCATTCGATACCAGTTTAACGTGAAACATTGTATGTGACAATTTTAATTTTGAAATGAGTTTATATGGGCAGACCTGTACAAAGAATCAATGGAAAGGTTACATAGCATGGATTTCACGCTTGTCATAAGATACTATACGTGTATGTACAGGTACGTGCACATTGTTAATTTGAAAAACAAGACTTGTGGTTCCAACAACGAATATTGATATTTTTGACGCAATAAATCAAGTAAACTGCCCCGGAAAAGTTACGTATACTTTCTGTTGAGATATGAATTAATTAATAATTAAAGCCAATAAAAATATTTCGGACCCACCCGTTATTCATTTAAATATGAATATCAACGATATTGACAATTGTTCGTTGTTAATTGGTTCGAAGTCGCTGCATTTTACATACTTAAGATACCTCAATAGGTACCTTAAATTTAAGAGAAAACTTAAGTGTATTCTTATTTCAAGGAGCTTTATGCATACCACTTAAGTGGAATGGGCGGAGTTATTTAAAACTAAGATTTTGCTAAGGAAATTCTTAGTTTAAGCAGTATTATGCATACTACTTAAGTAAAAGGGGCGGAGTTACCTTAACTTAAGTGTTTTCTAAGGAAAATCTTAACTTAAGTAGCTTTATGCATACGGGCCCTGTACCATTGATTTATCAGTTACAAAGTACTTACTTCTTGGCTGTTCGCTTGTTCGTCTCCATCTGTTGGTTTTGTTTGTGGGCTATTAGCGTTTTCAGTACCAGTACCAGTCGGTGATGATGATGCACAACCCATTATTATCTGTGATTTAATATTAAGAAAGGAAATTGTAAAAGGTGATGGTCAAAAGTTTCACCAACATCAATAAAACGAGTCAATATCTCAAGCTTCAAATCATTGAACATAGGAAAGACCATGATATAAGGCGATACAACTATCTTAAAAAAACAAAAACCATTATATTATACCCCGATGAAAATCCAGGTCTTGTCTTGGAACATACACTGTTCCAAACCTCATCAGTTACAAAGTACTTACAGCTTTGCTTTTGACATGTTCCGTTGATTTCTCAGTTACAAAGTATTTACAGACTCGGGGTTTTCACTTCATTTTAATTTAACAGGATATTATTCAAATTGAACAGGCCCCAAATTTTTTGAACATTAATCTTAATTTTAAACCACAAACAGCATTATATATCCCGATGGAAATCCAGATCTTGTCTTGGAACATACATAAAAATGTGGCCGGTTAATCCAGTTAATGGTTTCTCAACATTTCCCCTCGTGATATTATGATCTGCATCGGTAATACTGAACAAAACAAAAACAAAAAACAAAACAAAAAACCCCGCCCAGAATCGCTTTCACTATGAAAATTAGCACACAATAACAAATGAATGACAACATAAACATGGACTGTATAATAACAGAGTCAGTCAGGGAATACTATTACCTATAATTACACCTAACATAAAATACATTGTTTTGATTGGTTCATTATATGTGTATTTAAAGCAAATTTCAGGGTGAATATGCAACAATTTTGGTGCCTCCGGGGTAATTGCCAAAAACAATAATATATGCCTCTGCAGCGGGGTATTTGCATTTGTCCGTTCGCGCCAAATTTTGATGACGTCACCCGCTCCTGTTGCATTCTTATAAAAAATGCGATTCCAGATGAAAATGATGGTGTTTCATGTCCTTTCTTATGTAAACGCATACATGGTACGTCAAGGTACAAATGTATATTCGGTGTAATTAGACAGATCACGATCGGGCGGAATATTTGCGAAAAATTCCAGTTTTGAGACAGAATTTCCGCCGTTTCGGCTCGAGAAATTGAACCGTCTCTCGACTAGTACTTTTCGCAAATACCTCGCCTGACCGTGATATACATGTATTTGTTCAGAATATGCTGGTTAAAGTCATTACAATTATGCCAAAAAAAAGTCATATATCTGCTATTAATTACTATAAGATTTAATATCAATGATTAGTTGTAACCATCTGAAAAAAACAATGGACGTTCTTCGTGGGAAGCTAGAAAAAATGGTTCATCAATTTGTTGGAATAAATAATTCAATATACAATATAGTAATAAAAAAATAGAATGAAATATAAATGTACTACATTTAATTAAATTGCCAGTTAGACCTAGTAATGTTACCAGCAGATTGGCCATATTTTACCAAAGTATACCTTTCATCTATATTTCTTAAATCATAGCATTTACGAATAAGATTTGTCATTTATTATATAAGGTTAGATGTGTATCATTTGAACCCGTTGAAGAGTTTGAAGATACCAAAGGGGTAATCAGAATCCGTAAATCGATAGTAACATACATTCATTTGAAATACCTTTCAAGTACATGTTTCTTACCTTCAGATATCTGTTAACACAGCATATCTTCAACACCTACCACAATTGCATGTTACGCATGTAATAAATCATTTAATCTCATTTTTAAAAGAATGTTCTATGCATCGATTTTAATCATACATATCCAATTAATAAATAATACTGTTTAACCTACAATAAAATCAATTAGTGGTTGTTATTTACACTAAACAAAATGCATAAATGTCTTAACACTGAAATAAACTTTGAAAATGTCAGTGCTACTAGATAGCAGTAGACAAAATATGATGTGAACTATGAAGGATATACCAGTCACCGTGAACTTTAAATAGACCTTATGTTAACCTGGTTATAGCGTGGTCTCTGGTAATTGTTAGGCGATCATCTTATTAATTATTCCTTTTTGAGTTGAATAAGTAGAATAAATTTGGTTTTCGTCTCTCTTGAAAATCATCAAAAATACTCACCTTTCATATGATATCAACACTATAATTGAATAATATTTTAAATCATGTAGAATCAGAAAATGAAATTCCAAAGTTGATGCAATATTATCGATTTTAAAAAGGATGGTTACGAGAACATTTTCTATGAACAAACAACATTAATAGACTTAACCCTTTCAGTGCCACTCGAAATTCCAATGTTTTCTGTTCAGTGGGCCAAGCTTGTTTTTTTTACAGTAACGGTCTGGACCAATGTGACGTTGACAAGTAGATTGACGTCGACGTTTTCTGTGTAGTCCTTGGAAAATGGCGCGAAAATGATAAATTAAGATTGCCGTAATTACTCAATCGTCTTTCAACTTGAATTCCGGTACACAAAAGTCATAAATCCAAAGACCGAGGAACATTATATTTTATATTATAATATAACAGAATTTGTTTATCAAACACCGCCGATTCGGCTATGAAGTTGAATACAGGAAAGTCGAATTTGCAGTTCCAATGAGTCAAATACACTGAATATGTGCATCTGATTGAACATGACATCCTTTATTTATCCGGTTATACAATGTGTGAATTCACTAAATAAACATCTTCGTAATTTAATTTTTTATTGAAACATGAATGTATAATCTTATTTGCGAACTCCAAACTTAAATTCCAATTGCAATTAAAGGAAAATATTGTGATGAATCTCATAACACTGTGATATTTCTCAAGACACATCACATTTAAAATGTTTTGCTCTATTTATTACGGAAGCGTAGAAAAGACAAGCTTGTAACAAGAATGCATTCTTTCTCTTTGATCTTTTTATGTGATCCCTGAATGTAAGCAACAGTTAAGAACTATTTATTGCACACTTTAAATTTGAGCTGTAGTTGTATTACTCTCAATTTCGTGCAATAATCAACGACCTAGATGTGCTATTGCATGGTTCATTTATAACCGGCGCGTTCGATTGTTTAATCGTTTTAATCGGAACACCATGGTTTAAATATTGCATACATATTTTTTCAAACTATCTCGTCGTGGCGATTTAACTATTTGTTATACTGACGGGCATAAGACTTTTCAAGTATGGAAGAAAGTTGTGTTAACATTATACAGAGAATCGGCATCAACGATTATATCATTTATAACCAAAATACACCAGATGACAAGAAACTTTCACGTGCGGGGTTTACACAACTGATTATTTAAGACCTTGCACATGATCACCTGCTCAACAGAAGAGAATCTGTTGAACAATAAAATAGAATTGGTTTGATGAAATTACCGGGAGGGAGAGAGAAAGATTACGAGGTTTGTAACGATAGATATAGAATGGATGTGTGTAAGAGAACGAGAACAACTTGTGTAATAGGTGTACATAAAGATTGTCATGATAATCATTTTTGTATTGAAGATTAAAAATCGTTGTTGAATCAATTTATTCTAATTAAAACATTCTAGATCTTAAACCTGCACAGATTTTTTAATGAAATAACATTGCAATGCCTATATAATCTTCGGGCCCTGCAAAAAAAAGATGCTTTGTTATCAGAAAAATAATATTTTGGCAATAAGGGTAATTAAAAAAATTACCGAACACAAAGGCAACCATCCGAAGGAAAAGGTGACAAAAACAATCGTCCAAAGGTTTTACACGCACTCATTCAATACGAGAGTGTAAAAAATCACGAACTGAGCATTTTTTTTTTATACCTGGTACGCACGACAAATGTGACATTTGAGCGAATTTTTGACTTGTAAGGTTTTACATTTGAGCGGAAATGTTATGCTCTAAAAGCGGAATTTACCTGTGCTTTACCTTTGTTTTACCTGTATTTCTCATAACATTTTTAAAGACAGATTTTCAGCAGAAACTATTAAGTAAATGGAAGAGTTTTTATTTAAAATTTCATACAGCACTAAGAATGCACAATAAAATGACTATTTTAATTATGACTTTATAGTCTGAGTCTGTCCGTAATCTACATTTACAAGAATTTGTTGTACACCTCCAAGATATTTCCTGATTTTTCAGGGCGGCATCAACGCGGAATATGCAGTCATCATATTACAAACTTTGCTTGACTTTATTTGTTTCGGACACTGTCAACTCCATTTGTAAACTTACATGTATGAAATAAATGTCCGTTTTACAAACGAATGATCACCGTCAATACAACTCATCGGATTATAAACTTTACGTAAAAAGAACATAACCAAGGTAAATCCGCTCAAATGACGATTTTTTTTTTGCAAAGGTAAATTCGCTCAAACGATTATTTTCCCCCGCTCTTATGTCGTTTTTTCCGCTCAAATGTCGGATCAATCCGCTCGAATGTCGTACACCGGATATTTGATTTCGATTGTAATACGTAAGTTTATTGGCTTCATTGCTACATAAATTAGCAAATTTCATCAGATCGAACTGAGAGCAAAATGTGAAAGATCTGTAACTTAAAAGATCTAGAAGCCATTCATAGTAAATTTAATATAATATGAAAAATCACAAAGATTAATCTAAAATCCGTTCTTCACGGTAGGTTAGGTGTCCTGCGAGAGAATGTTTTGTGCTGGTGATTATGGCCTGCTCGGTGCTGGTAATTATGGCCTGCTCGGTGCTGGTAATTATGGCCTGCTCGGTGCTGGTGATTATGGCCTGCTCGGTGCTGGTGATATCGATAAATTATAAAAATCGATGTAAAACTGACATATTGAATAATATTAAAAACATAACCAGTCTATGCATAGTGCTAGTCGAGAAGAACTTTTCGAATATGAACGGGCTAAATTTTCTAATAGAACATTGTAAACATTGCAGACGAAATATGTATTTTCAGCCTTTATCCAAAATAGTATATCTAATCAGACTTGAAGTTGGTATATATTCATTCCGGGTTTAATACTATCTCTATCGGCGGTTGTTTGGTTTAATTTCATCATCAACATACCATAAACTTACCTGTATATTGGAAATCTCGAATGGTCGGTAGGAAAATATAGCACGATTATACATTAAAGTCTACAAAGTGGGTATTTTACTATTTTATATGTTAATTTGAATGTAAAACTAAATATTACATGTAGAATTTTACATCAGTAATGCATAATTAATCAATAATAGACTGTTTTAGTATATGTGTGAAAATTTCGACGCTACTTCTTTTCAATATAGTCGTTTTGTGTAATGCTACTTCTTTTCAATAGAAACGCTACTGTTTTCTAATAGATATGTTACTTACTTTTCAGTATGGACTTACATAAGTATTGTTACGGACTTCAAAGAAGATGTGATTGTGGCATGCTATTTAGGCATAAGAAACTACAAGAACTTAAAACAATAAAAATGTAAAGATACTTAACACAAACAGAAAATCAAGGATTTTATTAGCACATGAAATATATAATTAATATAATGAACGAGTTTTTTGTATATGTTATTGAAATATAGTATATTTACTAGTACATAATTTAGTAGGATGCTATCAATCTTTTTCATTTGAAGTTTGAAAAAGAATAAAATTTCAAGACTATTTGAAATATTTCTATTTGGAAGCGCAAGTTGAAACACCTTTTAAAATACAATTATAACAAATGAAATAGGAAATCATATTTGGATGACCTTCCATCAACAAAGTTATCATACATGGAAAGAATGAAGACGTGAGTAACGAGTGTACATGAATTTATTTGCATGTTTATAAAGTATTCCACTCTTTTCATATATGAACACTTGGTACTCTTGGAGATCATCACACATTCTAATGCAATTATGTTCGAAACGCAAATATTATTGAACGACGGTTTACGGTGGGAACAAATTGCATCGACGAGACACAGCCGCATAACCAGACTTGCGTAAATATACGATATTTTTAAGTTGCTTTAAAATTGAGATAACCGTAATGTATTTAAGGATTTTCGGGGATAATATAAGATTTTACTGTCGCAAATAAACGTTTTCCGTCACCGCTGACGCGCCGACGAAAACACAATTTGCAACAGTAAAATATACGCTTTATACACCTTAAATCATAAAATACAATACCGTTGTCTCCAATAGATATAATATTATAAAGAATGAAACAAAATTTAATGTTTTCAGTAATGCCGATGTATTGTGGAAGTTCTTCAACAAGACAATTGTTAGAAGTGCAAATCGTTAGAAAAAGATACTACTTCATCATGTTGCGTTTTTAAGCTTTATTCCGTTTATGAATACAAAATTGTTTTATAACTATAATGCAAACCTTTGTAGGCAATTATTAACTTGTGCACCAGAAAATATGTCAATATCAAGTACAATCGTAATTGATTTAATAAGTGTTTACATTTTAAAACTGTGGCACTTGTGTAATTGTCTATATTTTAAATAAGTAGCATTCATATTCAAAAGTCGTAGTGGCTATATTGAAAAGTAGTAGCCGCATAATTGAATTTCTCCTATTTATTGATTTAATTCGTTCGAAATACCGATACAGAATGTAATTTCTAGGTTGTATGATTACAAGAGGACTGAAAATGTAACTTAACTCCATCATTAACGTGCAAAATGGTGAAAAATGCCATTTTTTTTATATTTCACAAGTTTACATGCACTGAATATTTATATTCAGTCTTCCTGAATAATGAAAATGCTTTAAAATGTCTTAGATAGTGAAATGTCGTTAGAGTTGACATAAAAACATATAATACATACCTCTAATGTTGCAAACAACATCCTTGTTTATGTTTATTCGTCTGTTTTAACCCATAATACATCTGTGTTCTATTAGAAAATTTAGCGTGTCTATATTCGAAAAGTTTTACTCGACTAGCACTATGCATAGACTGATAACTGTGTCATTCACATAGATAATTATTCTTGTTTATGTCTATTATCAATAGAAATAGACTTAAAACAAATTTTCTTGGCAAAAACGAAAAATGCACATTTCTGCAAGCTAGCTTGCTTTTAAAATAAAATTCAATTTAAATACCAAGAAACAGCCTCGGTTTATTTTTTAAAAATGCGATAGCGATTGTATAAAAATAATTATTATTTGAAAGAATTTTGTATATCATTATTGTAATGACGCCCACCAGTACAAATCAGGACGCATCAGTATCGAGCAGGACCATGTCTCACCAGTACAAAATCAGGACTCGCCAGTATCGAGCAGGACCATGTCTCACCAGTACAAAATCAGGACGCATCAGTATCGGACAGGACCATGTCTCACCAGTACAAAATCAGGACGCAACAGTATCGAGCAGAACCATGTCTCACCAGTACAAAATCAGGACGCACCAGTATCGAGCAGGACCATGTCTCACCAGTACAAAATCAGGACGCGCCAGTATCGAGCAGGACCATGTCTCACCAGTACAAAATCAGGACTCACCAGTATCGAGCAGGACCATGTCTCACCAGTACAAAAACAGGACGCACCAGTATCGAGCAGAACCATGTCTCACCAGTACAAAATCAGGACGCATCAGTATCGAACAGGACCATATTTCACCAGTACAAAATCAGGACTCACCAGTATCGAGCAGGACCATGTCTCACCAGTACAAAATCAGGACTCGCCAGTATCGAGCAGGACCATGTCTCACCAGTACAAAATCAGGACGCATCAGTATCGGACAGGATCATGTCCCACCAGTACAAAATCAGGACGCAACAGTATCGAGCAGGACCATGTCTCACCAGTACAAAATCAGTATCGAGCAGGACCATGTCTCACCAGTACAAAATCAGGACGCAACAGTATCGAACAGGACCATATTTCACCAGTACAAAATCAGGAGGCACCAGTATCGAGCAGGTACCATATTTCACCAGTACAAAATCAGGACGCAACAGTATCGAGCAGACCATGTCTCACCAGTACAAAATCAGGACGCATCAGTATCGAGCAGGATCATGTCTCACCAGTACAAAATTAGGACTCGCCAGTATCGAGCAGGACCATGTCTCACCAGTACAAAATCAGGACGCACCAGTATCGAGCAGGGACCATATTTCACCAGTACAAAATCAGGACGCAACAGTATCGAGCAGACCATGTCTCACCAATACAAAATCAGGACGCATCAGTATCGGACAGGACCATGTCTCACCAGTACAAAATCAGGACGCATCAGTATCGGGCAGGACCATGTCTCACCAGTACAAAATCAGGACGCAACAGTATCGAGCAGGACCATGTCTCACCAGTACAAAATCAGGACGCGTCAGTATCGGACAGGACAATGTCACCAGGCAGTAAGTACAAAACATTATCGCAAGATCACTAACTTACCGTGTTCTTGTAATAATACAAGTAAGAAAGTATTGTTGACATGTGATTCCAAATCAGTTTTTTTTTCCATTAATTTATGGGATTTTACATTTCAGAAACTTTACAACAGATGCAAACATCAGCGGGGTATCAGTGTTTGCGTCTAATAAACATAGATAAACAACAATATTAAAATGAACATAAATCATAAACGAACATTAAATATAAGACATTTTCATCAAAGAACAAAAACAAAAACCCATATCAAAGTCATTGTGATAAAAGTCATAACATATTATCACAGAAACAATTGTGTCATTCTTCATCAAAACAAAAGGGCCCGGGTGGCTCAGTGAGTTAGGTAGTTGGATTACTTAGCACCTCATACAAACCTATCACCAATACGGCGTGGGTTCGCGCCCTGCTTTGTAAATTGCAAAAAAGGGTGCACTCGACTCGCAGCCGTAAGTGATAACGCTTACCAGTTGCTTAACAATGGTCGGTGGATCTTTCCGGGTACTCCGGCCTATTCCACCACTATAACTGGTCGCCATGATATAACTGAAATGATATTGCTGAAAGTGGCGTTAAACACCAAAATTCATATTCAAATTCATTAAAACAACTTTATGTACAACGTATTACATTATTTTAATTGCACGTAATTATAAGTAGATATAAGAATAACATATAAAATAAAAGAAACACAATATTAAGCGAGTTCCTGATCACCGACACATGACTCAATTAAAACAGCTCGCTCTAACATCATTTTACATAATAGTTTTTTTTACTGAACTGGTCAAGCGAGAAACCAAGCTCACTGTTAAAACTAAGACAAAGGTCTCCGATCAAGAACTGGAGCTTTTGAAAGGGCTGTAGCTCTGAAAACACGAGATCCGGATAAAACGATTTTATTACCGTTTCCATTTCTTCAGATTGTCTGATACCACGTAATGTTATGCATCATTCAAATAAGAAATGGGTCAAGTCTTCGATTATATCGTCGTCGCATATATTACACTTATAAATATATATAAATAAATATGCTTGTAATATTTGTAATATATGTTTCACGGACATCGAAACATTATTTGCGTTTTAAAAGACTTAGTATAGAAATTTGTTATACTATTGAATGTTTGCGCAAAGACAAAATTTGCACAATATTCGATGGAAGAAATGCGGAATAGGCCCTTTCCGATTAATTTCTAGAAATCAATAAAACTTTGCCGACTTTAATAGTACTTTACATTATTTTGTGTGACTTGAACAGTACGAGTGAGCTTGAAACCAACTTTGCGGCTTATTGCTTCTGAAAAAGGGGTCAAGTGATCTTCGGCTACAGTTATGCGGAACATGCTTAAATTGCCTTCGTCAAATTGCATATATACACATTCAAAGTCTTTTTAGAACTTTGGATTGTGATTGTCAACATTTATGAAATATACAGCATACATATCTAAGCCAACAAAAAAGGCCACACCAAATATAGATGCTTAGTTCTTTAGTTTTTTTTTTTCTCTTTTTAAAATGTTAAATTTTCAGGGGGGATTTTTTTTCACCTAACTTGCGGAGCAGACAATCTCTCAAATACTAAAATTCGGAACTCGGGCGCTAACGTTGATTTGGAGTTGGATAACGTTGTCGTCAAATATGTTCCGATTGCTTACTCTACACATAAACGTCAACGTCAAAATACGTCAGAAAATAAACATCGGCACGAAATTAGCACGTGGCACTGAACGGAATAAGAAACAAATCGGCCCAAAATCGATGGGGATGCAAAACGTTAATACAAAAACACGCATGCATACCGTAAGCAGTGCTGGTGTATGGCATGTGCTTACTGATCTAAATTAAGTTAACTTACTAAGACCTAAAGTCAATACGGCTGCTATTTTAAACAATATCAATAACACGTAAGTTAACCCTTTTCGATGAATGACGTTTTAGGCATAGCCTATAAATCGTCTGTTGGGATTTAAGTAGACATCTAGTAATCTAGATTGACTTTCAAAGATTATTTCTGCATTATATTAGACGAGGAAGTTCCGTCAAGATGCAAGTAATTCAATAAACTAGGGCACACAACCACTTTGTCTTCAATAACGTAATTTTCCGAAGACTACATATCTTGGCTTGGCTATCCTTTATGGAATTAACAAAATACTCAACAAGAGTACCATGACTGGTGTCACTTGTTTTTCTTTTCTGAGTTCATCCTTGTTTTAGTCTATTCGTGTTGCTCAATCTTTTGTTTTGTGTGGTAGTGTTTTGTCGACCATATTTTTTTTCCTTTTTTGGGGGGGGTATTTTTTTTAGTCATTGTATTGTCTGATCTTTTTCGATTTATAACTTCTGATTACCCCTTTGTATCTTCAAGCTGATCTTATATAAAGAACACATTTCTAATATGTCTGTGATGTTTGGTAAAACCATTGAGCGAGGTTGTAAGAGCAACTTGCTTTTAAAACGTGGTAAAAACACTAATTAAATTTCTTTACGATTTCTTACTTAATTTGTGTTTTTTCAAGTCTACCTGACCATTTAACGTTTGCAACACCATATATATTTTCTAAAACGTACATTATTTGCATATACCTTCTGTCAAAATGTCATAGGTTGATAGAAATCTGCTTTCATTTCAATTTCATGCCCCGGGACATTCCCGACTCTAAAAATAGCAACGTCATCCCCAGAAATTCAGTATATATAGGTCATGCATCAAGACCTACATAAAAGATCAAAATACAAGAAAAGTTTGAAGATACCAAAGGGGTAATTAGAATCCGTAAGTCGAAGGACAGACAATACACACACCCTACAACCGGCTATCTGGACAACAGATGCTATCGGGAACTCAGATCATATCTACGTCACACGGAATGATAGGTAGGAATTTCTTTGACGTTTTTCTTCCATTTTATCTACGTTTTAGATTTTAAATTTATGTCTGATTTGTTGCACTACAAATGAGAAATTTGCATACCAAATATGACAGTATAGGTTTTAATATTTAGTAAGTTTTCAAATCAATGATGATAGAATTTGACATTTTCAACAGAGACTTCTTCAGAACATTAACGTTTTCTCTAAAATTTCAAAAGAAAGCACAAGTTTCTATCATATACATGAAAAATATAGTGTTTCTTCTACCTTCCTGTACAACAGGAACTCGAAGTGTTGCGTAGTAAGATTATTATACGCAATTTCATTCCACTGGTCAAAATGTTTTGGCTATCGGGGATAGCAGATTATTTTGAAACTGAGTATCACTGACAGCAGATGTTGGCAATCGGGAACAACAGTGACATGAATTCTTATTTCTGGTTTATCCTGTAATAAGTTGAGCCATTAGTGTTTAGAATAATTCAAATATTGAAATTCATGGCTAATGGTTGCTTTTAAATTTCAAAACATTGAGATTGTTCCGAAGTAAAAAAATATATTTTCGAGGCTGTGAAACCCATTAAAAAATAGTTTTTTGCCCAATACCCTAGTATTAGCTTTTGCTTGTATTGATTTCCAAAGTCATTGACTTTGGAAATGTCTTTGACGTGGATAAACTGAGAAATAACTTGAATAGCCTTAATCTTACAGTACGTAATCTTGACACATTACCTAAATTTAAAAAGGCAATCCGCAGTTCAATCTCAGTGCCAATTCCGAGACACTATTCTTATGGTCCTAGAAAACTAAATATAATTCTAACACAGCTTCGTTGCAATGCATCCTTCTTGAATTACGATTTATGTNGAAGTAAAAATATATTTTCGAGGCTGTGAAACCCATTAAAAAATAGTTTTTGTCCAATACCCTAGTATTAGCTTTTGCTTGTATTGATTTCCATTGTCATTGACTTTGGAAATGTCTTTGACGTGGATAAACTGAGAAATAACTTGAAAATTACTTCTTTTAAAAAAGATTTGATTGAATTAGGATAATTAGAAGTTTTTTAATATTTAATTTTTGATCAATTTCAGATAATATGGAGTCTATTGATCTACCATTTTAATTCAATAATAGTAGTTTGCGTTGTATGGTAAATATTTATTTTAAAAAAAAATATATATTAAATTGTAAGCTTTAAAATATAACTCACCAAGCAAGACAGGCAAAAAAAACCTAGAAAATGTATTTATCGGTAATTTGTTACAGTTTCCTTTGAACTTTACTACCAGATAAATTTAGTAACAACGTTCAGTTGACCACCGATTCGTGATACATACCCATTACATATATAGTGTGGTGGTACAAGACTATGTATCAGGTCGAGCCTGTCGTGTGAACCAGTATCACTACGAGTCGCGATAGCGACGAGTTGTGATGCGGTTAGTTCACGCAACAGGCAAGACCTGATACATAATCTTGTACCAACACACTATTTGTGTAATAAGTTTATCTAACATTTCAATAAAAACAAATTTTAAACAAATAACAAGGATCGAATTAATATTTACAACCCTTTTTTACAATACTCGCAGAAAGACTACTTTTTGTGAATGACATCACGTTATTTGTTGACATTCTTTCACCAATGTCGAATTACTGTTCAATCACTTTCATTGTCACTGTACAATCCGACAACGCTTTTAAAAAAGAAATGTTGACATTACAGTTGCCGGGAATATTGATACTATGTCTTTACGTTGCCTACATTGATGTGTTTTTCGCCGGATTCCAATGAAATGACGTCATGACAAAGGAGTTCGGCAGAGAACGTCTNTTTTGTGAATGACATCACGTTATTTGTTGACATTCTTTCACCAATGTCGAATTACTGTTCAATCACTTTCATTGTCACTGTACAATCCGACAACGCTTTTAAAAAAGAAATGTCGACCTTACAGTTGCCGGGAATATTGATACTATGTCTTTACGTTGCCTACATTGATGTGTTTTTCGCTGGATTCCAATGAAATGACGTCATGACAAAGGAGTTCGGCAGAGCACGTCTCGTGCAACTTCGCGCCATTCTTTTATCACCACAGTGTGGTGATACAACATCTTGTATCAGACACCTTGTATCAGACAGGTTACTTTCGTTAATTTCAAAGGAAAATGTACATAATGTTAGAAAAAATAAATTATCAGCTGTTGGTCATTTGTCATGCGCGGTCTAACGTGACGTCACTAAACGTTTCATTAAAAAAAATGTCAAAACACAACAAAATAATCACAAAGCTGTGTTAAAATTGTGAAATTACCGATACAAAATTATTAGTATTAAAAAAAAGGTCAAAACACAACAACAAAAATCACAAAGCTGTGTTAAAATTGTGAAATTACCGATAAAAAAAATATATTAGTATTTTTTTTCGCTCGACAAGGATTATCAGGTTCATATCAGATTCGTTCTTCGAGCTCATCTGATATAGACCTGATAATCCTTGTCTTGCGAAAAATATACTAATAATTAATATTTATCGGTAATTTGTTACAGTTTCCTTTGATCTTTACTACCCGTTAAATTTAATAACAACGTTCAGTTGACCACCGACTCGTGATACAAGAAATTATCAGCTGTTGGTCATTTGTCATGCGCGGTCTAACGTGACGTCACTAACCATTTCATTTAAAAAAAAACAAAAACAAAAAAAAAAAACACAACAAAATAATCACAAAGCTGTGTTAAAATTGTGAAATTACCGATAAAAAAATTATTAGTATTTGTTTTCGCTCGACAAGGATTATCAGGTTCATATCAGGTTCGCTCTTCGAGCTCATCTGATATGGACCTGATAATCCTTGTTTTGCGAAAACAAAATACTAATAATTAATATATATTTTAGCTCCCGAACTCTCCAGTTCACGATATCTGAATTAAACCCCGGTATTACACTAAGCGGAGAATGGCTTAGGCAGACATAAAATGATTTTTTCGGGCCATTTCCAGAATTTTCCGGTGAAGGTATGGACACCTTAACTATTGCCAATACGTCGGTTCCGGGATACTGGTATTCAGATAATACCGTCATGTGACTTCCATCACCACGTGACTAAAATCTAGGCATCTGTAGTTCAAAATGGCCTGTGGTCTTTCAACTTTGTCGGAAATGGAATAAATGTTACATATTTTTCCAGATTGGGTTTCTTCCTGCTGTCAGATGTACACCCCGGAACCACGCACCAATATTTACTGGATGATTTTTGAGATCGTTTTCCTCGATCCATTTCTACCTGCAGTGTCTACTGCTAAAAATGCCTAGATTTTTTATGAAGTCACGTGATCGGCGATGCGAATTCTTCCTCCAAGTCAGGAGAACGTCTTATCACGGAATCGTCGTATTCTGAAAGACTACAGCTTGAAGCAACCAGAATGTCACTAGTCTGTCAGCTTTAGCTAGTTTGCTTCCTATATACATGCCATATGCCGGGCGCGGATGAAAAGAGTTATGTACCAGACAAAAAATGATATCTCTTTCTCACTCCTTGGATAAAGTAGTCCATTACTTTAGGTGAAAAAGATTTTTCTATCTTACTCCGGCTCCATGGTAAGACAAGCTACACGCCGTTTTTCCCGCAAAATTGTTTTCCATTGTTGAATTAAATTGTCGATTTATAGTGTCTTGGCAGTATTTTAAATGTATTTCACAATAAAATACATTAAAATACCATGTATTTTATAAATATATTATATAAATGCTACTACAACCGCGATAAATGCCTGTAAAAAAGTTGTTTGACGTTGGTGAAAAAGGAGGTATTTTTTTGTTATCTACGTTAGATACGTTAGTTACCGAACAAGGGAGAGCACTCTATATATTTTCTCAACGTAAACAAATATTGACACGATAGAAAGAGATGAGAAAAAGGGGCAAACATCGTAAAAGGTGTAAGATTTTGTTATTGTAGAATCTATCACAAATGTGTTAACTTTATTATATTGAACCTCTTTAAAGCTGTAAAATGAAAATCTTGTTTTATTTTATTACGTGGCATTTTGGTCCTGTGATACGGTTCGCAAATTAATGCGCCAAAACTACACAAAAAGTAAACAAACATTGACACGGTAGAAAGGGGTAAGAAAAAGAGTCAAACACCGTAAAAGGTGCAAGATAGTAAAATCTGTGACACCCTCGGGTAAGATTTAAATCGTATCAGACTCGGACAAGCCTCGTCCGATACGATTTAAATCTTACCCTCGGGTGTCACAGATTTTACTATCTTGCACCTCTCCCGGTGTTAGACCCTATATATCTCCTTTTATAATGTTGTCAAAGGACAAACACAATATCGTTCAACTAAATGATTTAGTAGATATATTTATGTTTTAAATTTTACAATTTCTTAATAATATATATGATAAAAATATATCATCTGATGTTCTCGTGGCAAGTAGAATTTTGATTGGCTAACAAGGTACTTCTAAGGATTAAGAGAAGACAGAAACTTCTTTGAAGAAATGCGGCGACAGAAAATCAATAATCTCATTCACACAGCAGACGACGTCTCTCACCTATATTTCATAAACCACAGACAATGATATGACATCGCTGTCCATTTATATTGCAACATGTGACCCACATTTCACTACTTTAGCAGAAAATCAATGATCGTTCTCTGTGACCTTTTGTCCAAAAATACACGTAATTTATGTTTTTCCTGTAATAACGACATACTTATTAATGTATGAACATTCAGATACAAATGTTATCAGTCTCGAGATGTTATATATCCCGTTTTAGAGTGCAATGGTTTTGGCTGACGCCTCACCTTTTAGCAAAACCACTGCACTCTAAAACGGGATATATAACATCTCGAGACTAATAACGTATAATATTGATCAATCAATGTTGTATTGTTTGGTTTGATTGTATTCTTTCTTTGTCTTGTGCCCGTCCCTCTGGATTTTCTATTCTTAATTGTCCCTTCGATTTTCTTTCCCTTTTTTTTATTGTATGAAACTAATGAAAACATTTATTAGACTAGATATTTCAATTTAAAAACAATAATTTGTTTTGATTTTTGATAGACCTGAAAATAAAATGTTTTAAAATAATTTCAAAACTTGTAAGGTCATTGCATTGTTTAATTCTTAAATCAGACACAATTGAACGAAGTTTTTGCTGATTTATATGAATACAAAGATAAAGAAAAGTTCCACTTTTAAACAGATGTGATCTCAGACGAAGTCCATGTTACAGATGTGATCTCAGACGAAGTCCATGTTACAGATGTGATCTCAGACGAAGTCCATGTTGTCTATTTGCTTTTGTTCGTCTGTTTGATGTGTTGCTGTATAATATGATGGTGGATCCTCGGCATAGGGCGCTGAAGCATTAACATCATTCTGAAAAGAAGATATGTTAATAATTACTGTTTGTTTGCTTGATTGTGTTTAACCGGAGAAAACCACTGACCTGTCGCAAGTCACTGACAAACTTTAACACATAATGTTGTACACCTAGCCTTGATCGAGATTCGAACTCACAACATATGTGGTATCAGGCACTGATTGCATAGGTAGTTGTAAATCCAACTACCATACGATCACGACCACGACTGCCCCTTTGTTAATAATTAAGAAAACTAATTGATAAATTGAATAGATAGAACACAGTATATAAAACATATATTTTTCAATATAATAACAAAAAAAAGTTTGAATGAATTTATATTTTATCGAAATTATTTGTTCACGGTTCATTCGAAATAACCTCAATCAGGTTGTACATAAACTTGCGTAACCCACTACGCGGGTTACACGGTGTGTGCAACCATTGAGGTTTTTTTCTTCATGAACCGAACAAAAATTGCGATCAATCCATAAATGTTATTATCTGGATAAGGGTATTTTCAATTTTTGGTCGATAACAGAAGGTGTTACTCATCTTCAACATCTATGCACTAGTCTAAACACACTAGACCGATCAATCATTATCTGTTGTAATCTTTATTTCGAATTATCTTAGATAAATGTTTTCTTAAACTTTGAAAAAGGTTAGAAAACATCATAATAGTATGGGAATGTAACCAACGCGACAACAAACTTGTGGACTATAACGTTTGGATTTCCAATTACAGACTGAGCTCTGTAATAGGAGAGAATGATAAGAGTATACTTTAGGGATATAATTATGTTGTTCTACATAATGAAAGTTT
>MJUT01032407.1:222601-261950 GCA_002080005.1 Gigantidas platifrons
TCAAGATCGTTTACTGGTGATGCTAATATGATATTTTTCGCTGCAATTAGTACCCCTCCAGCACCAAGCATATTATTCTTTCTATCTATGATTTCATATCTTGAGTCTGATGGAAATATAACAGAGTCACTAATGGTGTTATCTAGTTTTGACTCGCATACACATACACTAGTGGCACCCGTGGGTTTCTCTTTAACAAACGCCGTGATAAGTCATCAATGAGGAAAAGACCGGATGGTGTTTACGACAAATGGAACATATCCGTGGTTTTCTCTAACACAGATATTTTGTATTAGTTAGCCTTTGATATTCCCTCACTATAGTATGTAAAGTTATGTTTGTGTGAGATGACACGAATATTTTGACCTCTGGTACAATTGAGGCAAGCTTCCGTTCATGTATACAAAGAATGTTATGATCTGGTTTCTATTGATTTTAATGCAAATCGTCAAATATGGTAGTGATTCCTTTGATATTGTAAAACTACACTCAGTAGTGATGAGTACACAAGAGCCTAGATGAATGAGACAATTTGTAATCCGTGCATCTCATCAATGTTTTAATTCTCGTTCTTGGCCAGATGGAATATATTCCACCTAAATGATCAATGAGAAAGTTTGCCAATAACATCCAGAATCTATGTGGTTTTCCTAGGGTACTACGCCTTTCTGTGTGATTCTGTCGTGTCCCAGTTTTGTTCTATCGTAGTGTTTTTACAATATTTATCATTTGTAAGACCGCCAAGACATAGCTGAAATATTGTTGAAAGTGGCATTAATCCCATGTTTGTAAGCTTGTGTTTGTCATAATGTATTAACATTTAATAAAAAAAAAAGTTTAAACAATGATGATCAGCGGGGTTACAATATAAACAATACAAATGTACATACTACTTCTTATAAAAGTGTTCTTATAGCGACTACACCTTTATGATACAGAATGACAGAGACAATGTACTGAACTGAAGCTTGACACTCCTTTATGCTTGTTGTAGTGTATTCGAGTACACCCGTCATTTGATAGCTTCACTATTATGTAATTATATACATTTGCGGACTATTAATTAGTTATTTCTCGAATATATTAAATGATAATATTATATTTATATATGATCTAATCATGTCAATTATAGCAGATGATCACGTGGTTTCCGGTGGTTGTCAGGAGAGGGACAGTCAGAATTTAGAAATGAATGAAAAATGAACAAATTCGACCATGTATCAGTGTACTCCACACTCAATGTGGTAATAGACAACCGTCCTTGTAATATACTAGTATTACGATTAAACTCTTATTAATATCAATGTGGTAATAGACAACCGTCCTTGTAATATACTAGTATTACGATTAAACTCTTAGAAATATCAATACTTTCATTGGCTGAAGAGGTAGACGTATCAATATAAACCTATGTTATTTAAAGGTTCAACTGACGACAATGAAGGAGTTCTAACAATGAACACTAAGCTAGAAGTATAGACATACATAGCTCACATTGCACGTGAAATAAATAAGAATGTTATCTAAATACTTTCAATACTTGTCCTGAAATAAATATGTTTTTTTTCCCAATACATTAGACAATACATATGACTGTGAGTATGTTTTCTTTAGAAGATTGAATAAGCTGTAGATAGAATATTCTGCCGTCTCATATACCACCCACAAATGATATCAAATTGTCATCGTCATCTAGAACCCAGAACGTTATTATGCTTAGAAGAAGTATGTCTTCATACAACTAATACTGATGCAAGAACTATGACAGTGGTTTATTATGTCCAGTCATGCATGGCAAACAACTATTTTTTATGTTTGATGTCTTTATACGTGTGCTGACCTAAAATAGAAAAACAGATTTTAAATATAACTCTACGAAAAAATCCTGGTTGTTACCCATATATAAATGGTAGGTATGTATTCTCCATCGTGTTGACATATTGCTATGCAGTATGCACAGTCGAAGCGTTTGTTTCCTCTCGTTTTTTCTAGATATCTTACCATGTCAATACAAACGCACATTTTTATGTTTGTCCTATAAATTAATTGGTGTTATGCAACAATCACTCCCTCACATATTTCGAAAATAAGTTGGGGAATATATAAAAATTAATCATTTAATCATTTCACTACATGTATGTAGGGGACTCGGTGGAAAAGTGATTCAGTAGATCCAAAATTTAATCATAACCACTGTCTATGCTTGTTTGATAAAGGTTTCCATGGGTTTCCCGGTGCTATGAGTTTTTCCCGAAATCTGAATATTTTTCTGAAAAAGACCTGAACAATGATTCAATCAAGCATTATCATAGGTACACAGAAGTTATAATTTGTTTCTGTATTTGTTTACTTAAAACTGTGATGTATTGGTTAGCGTGTTGTATTTCCTGCTTCTCTCTAAGCACTCATTATCAGATAGTATGACTAAAACTGGTTGACTCGGAGTCAGGATAATGTATCCAAGGGGAGCGGCATGTCTACCTGTAGAATGGCGTTTCAGTGGGATGGCACTATGATAACAACGTAGACATAAAACATCTTTAAAACAAAATTCGCGTATTGGGCTTGTACAGAACGGACATCATCATAATTTCCTTGAATGTGCCTTGTTTGCAACATGATTAGCTAATAATTGCTGACTTGGTGTTAAACAAACATCGACCACCCTCATCCCTACCCCCTACTACATGTTATACTTACTGCATTTCAATAGGTTTTTGTGAATATATTGCAAAAGAGAAATCATTTTCATCAGACTCGGTGTTACAATGTATAAGAAGTATGTATGTCCCTGGTGTAACACTATAACATGTGCCTGTAGAAGATCCATACTGGAATGGTCCATCTCCACCGTCATTATCTCTCATAGCATTGTCATAATTGTCCATGAGCCAGCCATGATCAGCAGGGAATATGTCTGAAGAAGCCTTAAAACAAAAAATAAACATAAAATAATAATATCTTATAGTAATTAATAGTATTGAAACATTGCTTATTAATATCAAAAACAAATGTGCACAATCTCCCACTAGTTCATGAAGTATGGTGTGCTCTATATACATACTAATATTAAATTAGTCTGGTATCCTATGAGAAGTATTGAAATAGTGTTTGGCAGTTGGAATAATTCAACCATTTATATTCTAATTACGATTTACAAGAGTTATCACATCCACGTTTCACAATTTGGATAATCAGTCAGCCATCGCACAAAATAGCAATTAGCCAATCAACAACGAGGTTTATGCTCGGTCCAATCTTCTTGTCAGATGTGTTTGATTGGTTTCTATTGCAACGAAGAAAAATATGGCATTTCCCGCTTCTACAACGGACACCACGAAGATAAGCTTACAGCAATCATTTGATTTTAATCCTACCTACATTGTAGTAACCCAATCACACATTTCTTAGTCATAGTTATATATTTCTGAGCATCTCTAGTCACAGAGTCATAGACAATTATAGACTTACAGGAAATAATTTTATTCCTATGGGAAAAGCATTATCTATATCTGGTTGCATAACTTCAATCCTAAATGTTTGTTCTGAAACAAAATAAAATGCAATGTATATATGTGATATATTACAATTAGTGGATCTCAGACAGTATAGTACTAGTATACATTCGTATATGTCTAATAGACATTTAACTCACCGGGACACGCCTACTGGGGATTTGTCCAACGGTATATCTTACATTAGCATCAGAACATTTCCAATGAGCACCGGAATACTTACAATAAGCATAGGGGTGCTCTCACACCCAAATGTATAGGAATACTATGGTATGGGATTCTTACAACAAGCATAGGGAATCTTTAGATACGTAATGTTATCAAAATTAAATGCATTCGCACAGTAACCGATGCTGCATCCTTACTTCGTATCCCTACATTTATGTGAATAAACAATGCATTTTAGTAATAACAATTCGGGAATACATATAACTTACTGCTTTTGTTCATACAAAATGAAGTATGTTTAACTTCGAAATCATTCTTGTGGCTATTTATAAAGATCCATAATCATTACTTCTCATAGTTGTTTTAATGGGTAGACATTTACGATCTGTAACCACATACTGCTTACTACATGTGGTTTTATCTCAATTCACTGTTCAAAATGAAGACACAAACTAGCCAACGGTTATCTTTTGTACTTTTTCTTTTGGCCATTGTATTGTCTGTTCTTCTTCGATTTACGGATTCCGATTACTCCTTTGGTACCTTCAGACTCTTCTTATGTAAAAATATACCTTCGCATTGCAACGTCATTTGTCGGTAGGATTAATTTTCCTATTGTCCATTAGTTTTTATATGTCTTTTGCTTCACAAGGTGCAAGGGACATAGCTCATCAATATACAATATAGATGCACACATACCTTCATTTACTGTCAATAAATATTGTGGGTTGTTGGAAAATCCGTCACAGGCAACCTGGCCTCCAGCATTGAATCCACATTGAAATGCTCCAATAGAACTCTTTGTGCAACCTTTTATAAAAAAAAACATATTAATGTTAAAATATAAAATATGTTATAAGTATGATAGACATATATTTTAAAGAGCATTAACTGTAGAACGCCATTAGCTAAATTATGTTCTAAAATTGTTTCTTACGGGTTATTTACGTCTGTTGTAACAATATTGTGGCAAATATGAAATTGTAAATTCTATTAGTGCATTAAATCAAAATGGTTTTGACTTTTCGTAGGTTAATGACAACATTAAGGACATATTATTTTTTTCGCATTGTCAACCCCTAGCATTACGAAGATGAGTCGAACCCATAGTGGTGATATGAACTATCATATGATATCAAACCACGCCAAAGTTTTGTACCAGTGCTAAACCAGGACCTATTTTTCCATCCCCATGTCTTGGTCATTTTTGTATTCAATGATATAGAGATGGAATTGTTGACTATGACTGCTTAAACTTCCTGTTCATAAAACCTTAAATAATTCAAATGAGTATTTATTACATACTGCTTTTATTTAAATCATTTCATTGGTTTATAGGCTGTCATCTGATTTCCATTATCTTTCACAAAAACAAAATCATATTGGCTCCTTTCAATGTCCGTATCATACAAACACGTCTTGACTATATGAGTTACAAGGTAGGTGTCTTAGAAGAGACAGGAACTGAACACTTTGGTTCACCTCCGGCTTTTTGGGTGGGGGTCGTGTTTCTCACCTTTTTACCTTCTGCTTTGTTTTTTTATTGCTTTGTTGTCGTTTTGTTTTGCTTGTTTTCGTTCTGTGTCTCTGGATTGTCCATTGTTGGTTGATACTTCGGTTTTTGCTAATGTTTATTTGAAATAAACCACAAAGCAATATTCATTTTTTGGTCTATTAAAAAAATAATATCGACCTCTAAAAAGACAATTGTTTTCAAATTTATTTTGCGTTTCTCACTTAGATTTCTAATTGTAGTATTTAGGTGGGGTAGTATATATTTATATTGTATATGTCCTTATTTTTTCAAATTACAGGAATACATACATTTACATCCATATCCGTTCTTACTAATTGATACAGTATTTAGTCTGTGTCATTTGAAAACATATACATATTATGTCATCGAATACTTAAGCCATTTAAAAGGGCATTTCTCAAATTTATTCATATTTATATTCTATATATTTTCATGCTGTGCAAGAGTTTTTGTTTGGTTTCGCTTACCTTTATGGGTGGCCTTTAATTCGAAACATTCCTTTATAACAAATATCTTATCTCTGCCATTTTGCTTTTCGAACGACTGATATCAACTTGACAAAAACTACCTCGTTTGCATAAAGTTGCGACAGAATACGTACCAAATGTATCTGCATCGTACGGCTCGTCTCCATTCCTTCCTCTTCCGTTCATTATTCTAAATTCTTCAACTTCGCTGATGAAAAAAGTAAAATAATAATAGGTTTGAAGATACCAAAGGGGTAATCAGAAACCGTAAATCGAAGAAGAACGGACAATACAATGGTCAAAATAAAAAAAAAGATAAAAAGACCAAGCAATGATCAATAAAACACTACACAGAAACCTCAAGATTGAGCAAAACAAGCCATACTACAAACCGGGAATGAACCCAGAAACTCCGGAAGGGTAAGCAGTTCTTGCTCCGCTAGTGGCATCTGTCATGTTACTCAAGTTACAAACCCGATGATAAATCATGAATGGGGAACAAAGTAGGTTGTGATTTGTCATTTGTGACACAGATACTTAATGTAACATATCTATTCGTCCATAATTTCCACAACTAACTAATCATTTCAGCCTCTTTTCAGTACAATGTCTACGATTGTTGACCTCTGACATGATGCCAAGCATTTCTGGTGTGATTTCGAGCCCTTCTATTTCCCTCAGATGATTAGGTGTCCAGACATATATATTATAGTCTAGACCATCGTATCACTGATTATATCGTTATAGCTGTTCGATCTTTCCTCCCCGTGCAAGTCTTGTAATCACAACATAGCTGACAATATTGACCAATTGCTTCACCCTGTGTATGATTAATGTACCGAAGTAGTAAATACCGTCCTTTAATAAAACTAATTGAAAGCAAAATTAAAACTCAATTTAATCATACATACTGAGGATTTGACACAGGGCCTGCTGTGAAAAATCTTAGTAAGAATTCCTTTTCGTGTCCAGCCTCTAGAGTTGAGGGGACAGCAACGTAAGTGCCCGGATCGACAAGGAATCTGTAGGTTATCTGTGTATTCCCGTTGTACATATTAGATTTGTCTCCCATGTCTTCTAATGACATACAATGGTAATTTTGGTCCAGTACCTTTTATAAAGAACAAGTATTTATAAACACACCATCATAACCAATCATACCGTCCACTATTGATTAATAACAATTAAATTTAGACCAACTTTCAGAGAGAAAAAAGATGTATTCATAACAGAACATTGGCAATATGGTTTCCGTTTTAAAACTCCCTCGAATCAACTACAGTTGTGAGTTAGAATCTCGATTGTGGCGAGGTGTACTCGATATAACATTATGTGATAAAGTCTATCAGTGTCTTGCAACAGGGCAGTGGTTTTTGCGGGTACTCTGGTTTCCTCCATCAATAACATTGACGGCCATGATATAGCTGAAATATTGTTGAAAGTGGCGTTAAGCACCATTACTGTGACTCCTTTCCCTTACTCGAATCATCATTTCCATATTTTATGATCTATATTATTTCAACTCTTCTGGCTTCTTGTGTAAAAAAAAGAAATTTTTGCCAAAAGTTGCCATCACGATTTTCCTATGAAGACAATATTCTTTCATCCCTAAACGACGATTGGCATTATCGAGGTAAGAGAAGCAGATTCCTTCGGAAACACCCGGGTTTTATTGTAGGACCAATAAAAACGTAGATATCAAATTAAGTGCACACGACACGTTTCTGGAATAACTATTATCAGGTATGCTCATAATCAAAAGATTGGAAAACTTCGTTCTTAGCTTTGCACAACATTTTCTTATTTATTTTTGTTTTGTATCGCAAATCTTTTCTTACTTTGGTACTTATGACTTCGTCAATATAACATAGTTATCTACCTTGAAGAAATCACATCTCATATCAGCCATATCATCTTGTCTGTCGTAAGTTCTTTGGATTAGTTGGACCACCACAGGCACGCGACCGTTTTCATCCATACCTATGTAATTGTAAGTAGAACAATAGATGCTAAATCCATTAAAAAGTGATAAAACAGAATCAACTTCCATCCTATTTTAATTTAGAATTCTGTCTAAGCTAAGTGTAGAATGGATCTCATAGATTAACAATTGAGACAACTGAAGTGGATATACGTAACAAGTTACTGGCGGAATCAACTCTGAATATTTATTTGTCGAATGCACGATGATTGCGCTTTATGGTCACATTTATGCAATTAGAAGATTGAACATATTTATTTGAAGATCTCGTCGATGTTACCAGTAAACCTCCACCAACAAAATATTGTATTACAAACATCATTTACCCTCAATAATCAAACCAATTAGACAATTTGGTGTTGATATAAGAGCAGGTTGTTAGTTTTCCTTGTGAAACATAATTAGAACTAAAATAGAGAAAATACAATCTCAGTTACCTACCTTTCTAGTAATGTAGACAATAGACAATATAGAATTATATGAAGTTGAATAACTAATATCAAAACATTGGTGTGCTTACAGTACCATAGGATTATATTATGAACATTGGGGCCACTTGTATCGTTATTAAATCAAATATATCAATAAAAGAGCCAAAATGTAAATAAGTCACCGTATACTTTTTCGCATAGCTGACAGAACTCATTGATGAATATTTACAGGTGTAAGCACAAGAAAAGGAACAGTCAGTCATGCTTACCTTCTTCGCCGAGTGTTATGGAGTAATGTGGATTTTGACTTCTCTGTTGAAAACCTCCCATCTTTCCTTCTCGCCAGTTTCCATAAACACTTGTGACGTAACCTAAGTCAGAAAACAAAGTTAACCTCTGTGGTAAAAATAAAATCTATCAAGATTAATATAATATAAGCACATGACAAAATTCCTCCTTTAGTATGAAGTATATATCTCTAAGGTGATACGGTTTTCAATAGCTTGTATTCCCTAGTAGGATTTTCTTGCTAATGGGTTGCTGCCAACAAGGAAGATACAGAATCAGGTGTGTTGGTGGTAAAGATGAAATCGTCATTTGGAAGTTTTACGGTCGTCAACATGAATTGGTTACTAAAGAATAGCTGTAATATGATCCTGATATATTCAATTTACCGTAGTCACAATCCCGTTCTTCTAACCTCTTTCATGACTAATCACATGATGTTTTTATCAAGAGAAACACGACTAGCGCAACTAGTGGAACAAAAACCTCTTACCCTTCCGGATCACCTGGGTTCGCCCATGGTTTTTATATTTTTATGGAAACCATGTTGCTCAGTCTTAAGTTTTCTGGGTACTGTTTTGTCCCCCATTTCTTGTCCTTTTTTATGTTGGCCATTGCAGTGTATGCCATTCAATTTACAGCCTTTGCTATCTTCAAATTCTTTTTATACTTAATTTGAATGTAATGCACAAACATTTCGTGTGTGGTAACACATTTCAGACATTAAAAGTTGAACTTTACGTTTTCCTTTATACATGTTCATTCACTTTAATTAAATCAAGACACATCTAACGGAGTTTTCCTGATATGTATATAATAAACCCTTTTCTTAATAAATCCTTCCTTTGATGTCACACTTTACAGACCTAATCTGATATGTATTATAAGAAACAGGAACTGTGTGCCATTTGCGAACATCTGAACCCCGTTTTTCTTTTTTTTTCTTTGTTTTTTTGTGGGTCCGTGTTGCTTGTATATTTTTAGTTTACTGTTGTGTTCTTTGAATTGTTTGTCTTTGTTCTGTGTCTTGTGTCAATTTTTGCATGTGAATTGTTCATTTTTGGTTGCCCCTTCGGTTTTGTCTAAGTTTTATTTATCTTACCTAGCGTATCTTCAACGTCCTCCCGGTCAAGATCTGGTGTCAAATTACATATAGTACAATCAGCAAAAAATTGAATAAAGTCTCTGACTTCCATATAGAATTCTCCGTCATCTTTACTTGGGGGTGGAACACATTCTCCGGGCGCAGATTGCCACTCAGCACTCCTGGAATACAATTGCAATGATTGGAGTAATTCTACGCACCGTCCAATGCTGCGCATATCTGCATATCCATGTTATTAATAGTAGTACGCAGAATTAAACAGTGCGCGAGATTACCTTTGTTTGTCCTTTTGTACTTTTTCTTTTGGCCATTGTGTTGTCTGTTCTTCTTCGATATACGGATTCTGATTACCCCTTTGGTATCTTCAAACTCTTCTTACTCGTAATGACTGTATTAGTTATCTAATATTTGCCTAATACCGTAATTCGTGTTAAATGAGTTAAGATGAGAGGTGATTGTTCCTCTTGTTGATAGAAGTGGAATAGTTGAACATCACTATTCAAACTTTCATTTCAGTAGTTCATGAATTTGGTTTCGTGTGATATGTTTTTCTATTTTCCTGGATATATAGAACTACCAAATACGATACATTTCCGTGTAATCTAATCTAACCAGGAGCAACTTATCTTATGAAGCAGTTTATTTTTAATAGGTGAAGTACATATTTTATATCTACCGAAAATACTTTGTACACTTACAATAGTAATCTACCACCATATCTGAGAGAAAAATCTTACCCGTCACTCCACGGACCAGTCCATTCTCCACTTCCCCATGGGTTGTGTATTCTAACCAACATAGCATCACCCACCTGTGGTTGAACAAAAAAATACACATGAATATTTATATTTTTGTGTGCAATAGAATAATCCGACTAATATCGTACAAGTTGGCATCTTACACAGTCATAAACATTATCATTGTGAGGTGTAAAAAAAGAAGAGGTTTGGGATCTAATTAACCTGTTTATCACTGCTATATCTTTGTGTTTGTCCCAAACCAGGACCTGGATGTCTATGGGCAAATATCGTGGTATTTCGTATGTTCGATGGTTTAAGGTGTAAAATGGTTGTCCGTTTTGTTCATATTGGTGAACTTGTTGACCACCACTATTAAATTTGTTCTCATAAATACAAATTACAGAAGCTTCTACAGGACAAAGGGTTATATTTATAAATGATTATTGGTGTGTCATTGGGAACAAATGATCATACCCTTCCTATTGTCTCCCGTGTTTATTTCTAAGCATCACATATCTGAACCCACCTTAATGTTTTCTTATGTACGTACGTGATATTATGTTTTAAACTCTTTTGTATCATTAATATTGATGTCATGTTGACGATATTACGATTTGATTGTGAAACTTTTCCGACAGTGTTGGGTGGGATTTTTTTTTCTTTTTTCTTGTTTTGTTTGTTTGTTTTTGTTTTTGTTTTTTGTTTTTTGTTTATTGTTTTTGTATTTCTTGTTTATTTTATTTTATTTTATTTTATCACAGTGATTTATCACGCTATGTCTCTGATTGTATTGTAGAATTGGGTCCACAAAGCTACTTTATCCCTGCCACTTTTTATCGAAGTGCCTGCATCAAGTCAGCAAAATAAGCGGTCATGTATTTGTGAGTAAGGCGTATCGATTTTGCATCTGCTGCAGTGATTTTTTTTAATTTGATTTGGAAATTGTTCTAAAAGTATGGTAGTTTTTTTATTTTAATTATTTTTGGAAAGAAGTATGTCGGATCATTGCCAGGTTGCTGTTATTTGATTTTTAGCTAAAGTTCGTTGTAGTAATGTAAACTTACTTTGAAGGCACCATTCATAGAATAAGAGTGATTTCCAACCAACCCCATGACGCCATCGTTTTCAGACTAAAATAAATATGAAAGTGTTTTATATCAGAAAAGCTTTTAATATTTTAAGACAACTAAGTGAAAAAGTAAGAAAGCAAAAGATGGTATTAATACAAAAACACGTGAATGATTTGTGTTTTTGTTGTTTGTGAATTAAATTCCTCTTGTTTCCCATGAATCGTTACCTGTGTCGTGTTGGACTGTTTTCCATGTGGTTCCGTTATCTTGGATTAAAATGCTTTAATATAACGGTTTTCCAACGATGAACTATAACAATTTTTACTTACTCCATGTACATTAATTGGTAGGACCAGAACAACGTGAAAAAAAAAAGAAACTAGTAACAGTTCATGGTTTGGTTTTTGATTCTGGCAAAAAGTTCTCTGGGGCTATCATCATGAAAATGCTCGTGTTTTTGATTGACAACATATTTGTTATGTTTGATGGACGTATTTTCAACAGACAGCCAGACTTATATGTGTACCAACTCTGTTCCTCTCCTCTCTTACTTGTTCCTTGATATGTATGAAGCAGAATTCATGCAATCAATCATCTTTATTTCTTATAAGCCATATACAACGGTACAGAGAAGACATATATACAATAACAAAAACAAAATGGATATAAACATATATACAACAGAGACATGGGTGTGAGACAGACTAGAGAGCATAATATTAGACAGGGGTGTGAGACAGCCAAGAGAACAAAATATTAGACAGGGGTGTGAGACAGCCAAGAGAACAAAATATTAGACAGGGGTGTGAGACAGCCAAGAGAACAAAATATTAGACAGGGGTGTGAGACAGACTAGAGAGCAAAATATTAGACAGGGGTGTGAGACAGCCAAGAGAACAAAATATTAGACAGGGGTGTGAGACAGCCTAGAGAGCAAAATATTAGACAGGGGTGTGAGACAGCCAAGAGAACAAAATATTAGACAGGGGTGTGAGACAGCCAAGAGAACAAAATATTAGACAGGGGTGTGAGACAGCCAAGAGAACAAAATATTTATATATATTTTCCGTATAAATTTACATAATTTTCTAAATTTCTAACATGCAGCGGCTCTTTTCACAAAAATTCTTACGATAAAAAATTGTCGTAAGTGTAAAACTAAGATTAAAAAGAGTTTCACAAAAATACTTACGATAATCTTAAGTGTAAAAATAGTCCTAACTTTACGTGTAAAACTACCCTGTCGTAAGTGTAAAATTTTGATCTGAAGAGAAATAGTTGTCTTATCAGGCTTTTATCGTAAGTGAAAAAAAAATCGAAAACAAATCTGGTTAATTCTTTTAATTTTATATTTCAAATTGGGAACGATCGACAATCGAAAAGACTACTAGCAAACTTGGTAAAAATTCTTCTTTTTGTTATTATTATTTTTTATTTAAAAAAAATGGAATACGGGATTTTCTTCTAGATATCTACAGTCTCCGCTTACAAAAACAGTAGCTTTATGACTGGAAGTTTCTGAATCCAATGATATCGTTTTGATTTTGCCTTATATTAGTAGTATAATTTATTAATTTCTGGCAACTTCGATGATCATCGAACACTCTGGCAATACATAAACTTGTGTACATTCTTCTGTTATATTAATATAAATATATAACAGGGATAAAGAACATCAGTAAAAGAACAAGTGATTAATTTTATGTGGGATGGGATTAATTGAAAAAAAAGGGGGGGGGTAAATATTTTGCTGGCAAATAACCGATAAAATGAATTATATGAATAGGTTTTTTTTCCACACTCCCTTAAAAAAATAATTCTTCTTAAAGTAACCATGCATGGATGGTGACGCACAACTCCAAGTAATGATAATTATTATAGATCATTTTAATTTACATGCATAATGTTCCTTTATACGAAAATCATACCCGTTCATATGTTGTGCAGTTATTGGTGACCGATTCATATATTAGATAAAAATTCAATATAAACATACAAACACATCATAGCATAAAAAAACTGCTTATAAATCAGTCCCGGGGATATTTTATAGAATAATTTTATTTTTAAACAAATGTTTTGTTGTGCTATGGAAATGAAACTAGGTTGCTAAGAAAGATGGTTCATGGTGTTCAACGCCCCTTTCAGCAATATATCGGTCAGTTTTATTGGTGGAGAAAACTGGAGTACTCGGAGAAAACCACTGACCTGTCACAAATCACTGACAAACTTTATCACATAATGTTGTATCGAGTACACCTAAGGAAGAATTTTTATCGTAAGTGTAATTTTAGTCGTAAGATTAAAACTTGTCGTAAGATATTCTTTGTGAAAAGGACTTAGGAATTGTCGTAAGATAATCTTAAGTGAAAAAGTTAGGACTATAGTTACGAATTTTTGTGAAAAGAGCTACAGATTGTTAAAAAAATATCTTCGCCAAATCCTTTAATTGCACTGTCCGCCATATAGATGATATCCTTTCACTAAATATTTCCAAGTTTGGTGAAGAGATTTCTTTTGTGTGCCACTAGTCGCCACTGTACAACCAATCATTCTGGTGTTACACGTAAGCGAATTGTCTGTGCCACTTACTTTCACGGAATAACATACCATTGACGTGTTATGATTGCGCGCATTTTGGGGCCACTGAACAACCAACCATTGGGTTATATTTAAAATAATCTTAAGCCACTTACCGCCACTGAACAACCGACCATTGTCGTGCTACACTTAAACGCATTTCTCAGTCTAGAAAATAGTCTTTGAGGTCGAATTTTCTTTTTCTTAAAATCCATAAATTCTGCAGTACCTCCTGTTAAATTCATGTACGAGACTGCCATAAGTCCACCCTCTATTATCAGATATGAACCATACAACCTATAATGGTATACCAATTAAAATTGTATTTACCTTTATTGTCTTAGAATATCAATATGTTTTACCAGACTGATTTGGTTTGTGTGTCAAATAAAGAATAAGTTGTACTTCGGGCAAATTTTATTTTAGTTATAAATGATGTTTAATTAATACTTGTATTTTGCACAACTCATTCTTTTTGTTTTTACTTTTTTAATGAAGATGGAAACACAACATTAAAAGGGCTGGTGTCTTGATATTACTTCTTTATCTATGTTTATGATGTTCACATACCTTTATTTTCTTTCTTATAGAAAATAAATCTCATTAAATGAAATAAATTGACTGACTCTTTAATATTTCAGTTGTGACCACTTCAAGACTATATCAAACAGTTAAAACCATAAATCCGAAAATAATGAAATCTATAAATATGTATGACCAAAGATATGAGAAATATGATTCAACATTAATCTGGGAACATATCTAGTCCATGGAATAAACATACAATTACGACCTGTGATTGGTATCTTGAAACTTTTCTCACTATACATTATATATTTTTTAGATATTACTATGCTTTATGTCTATCTCTGTAGTGATATTAGTACTATGATATTTGGCATCTAGATATATTACAGAAGTTAAAACAGCTTATCACCTAGGTAACTCTGTAAAGTTACTTTAGTTTTGACCTTGGAGACATCGTGGTCGTAATCGTAAGGTAGGTCCTATGCAATCAGTGCCTATCACCACTAACGTTGTGAGTTAGAATTCCGCTCATGGCAAGGTGTACTCGATGCAACATTAAGTGATAAAGGTTGTCAGTTACTTGCAACAGGTTGGTTGTTTTCTAGTCCGGTTTCCTCCGTCAATAAGCTTGACCACCACGATATAACTGAAATATTATTGAAAGTGGCGTTAAACACCATAACCCTAACGTCGTTGCTTACAACTAATGACATTCAGCATAATAATAACAATAATCCGGCTACGTGTGAAAATATGTTCCCGTTGTCTTAGTATATATAAATATGATCACACTTTGAAGAACAAAAACAAATTAAGCGAGTAAATTACAGTAAACAAACTATGATAATACTATAAAATGAAAAATGAAAAATACCACACTGACGGAATAGTTAGAAAATCTAAGCGAATAAATCACAGAAGCAGAGACAAAATCGAATTGAAATTTGCCACATATTGCATGCTTAATTGTTTAATGAACTCATATTAATGTCATTTCCTGTTCACTAAGACTTCATTTTCCTTTATTATCATTATTTCTCAATAAACCATTGGAATACATAGGTTATAGAGAATTAGAAACATTAGATTCGTAATAGCACATATAGTAATTGTATGTCTACACTAATAAAAGTTCTAAGTTGATGTTGATAAGTTTTTACACTATTTCATATTTACAAAGGTTAACCGGACTTGCCTTCGAGTAACACGGTGGGTGGATTATATAGCACATAAACTAGTTAGTCCTAGTGAACAGTTGGGTTCATCCTCCCTTTTTATTGGAGAAGAGGAGTCTGTGTTGCTCATCGTTGTATTTTTCTGTGTCATGGTTTTTATGCTTTGTTTGTGTTCGTTTTGTGTCTTGTGCCCAATGTTTCCTATATCTCTGGATTTCCAAGTGTTACTTGTACCTTCGATTTTCTCTAACGTCCATGTTCTAACAAACTTACTTTGCAAACGCCTTTTCCAAAAGAGAAACCCACATCTCATTTTTATCTGTAGCAGAATGTGCACCCATAATGCTCTCCCCGTGGACTATAGGAAGGAAGTCATCTATATATACATTATTCCAGACACCGAATCTCCAGAACCTGCAGTGGAATACCCCATCATAATCCCCTCTCCCTACCTTGTAAGCATTCTCTGGTATAACCTGTAACAAATGGACTTATTTGTATTCATATTTACGAAAAGTATCCGTATTTAAAAAAAACATTACTGCTCTAAACTTATGAAGGGGAGATAACTGAATTATTTAACCATCATTTTATAGAATGTTCGTATATCCGTGAAAATCAGTAACCATGTGCTTGTTGAATATTTCTGAAATTTCCAGACTACGACACGCCCTTTCAATATTATAACAACCAGTAATGGCAGAATGAATGTCAGCAAATAATGAATTTCTTGTTTGTTTTTCATAGAATTTGAATCTTCAGAAATGAAGTGTTATTGATACAGAAAAACTCAATCTCCTTACCCGTCTTAAAAGTCGTGGTTTGTCTGCAATGTTTGCAACCATCGCCAAAAACCAACACGTTCCAAGTTCACCTTGACCAATATCAAACCTTGTCGTTCCTTCTGAAAACAGAACGGGTGCCTCACATATTTCCTGCGAAAATAGTAATTTGGATAAATATAGATTATCTTTCAGTTGCCCGTGGGTTACGATATTTCTCCACTCAAGAGAGTTAAATCAAAAATTTTAACCACAAGCCGTAAGGCGAGTGGTTAAAATTTTTAATTTAACTCTCGAGAGTGGAGAAATATCGTAACCCACATGGGAAACTGAAGGAGAAGTTGCTTCTCCCATTATTTAACACGAACTTTATTTTAAATTTGAAATTAATGCGTTTGAAATTAATGCGGGGAAAGGCACGAGACATTTTAATCCTCTAGAGGATTACAGATTTTTCCACCACTGGTTCAGCGGGGTTAAAGCGCCGTAATAATGGGAGAAATACATATAATAGATATACATCTATGTCATGTCACAGGTGTGTTAAGATCTATTTCAATTATACCGGATATATACATCTTATGATGATAGTAGTGTCCTCAAATGAATTTCATGGAGGATTTTATTGATTTAACATGCTTCATATAACACTGCCTTGATTTAGATATAAATTATTCATTAGACATATAGTGCAAAATAGAATATTTCGAACAGATAAAGAATACGATCATATAAATGAATTAAATACCAATTAGAGGCACCAGTACAATAGAATCACAATTTAGATAAATAAAAACACTGGTGAAATATAATATACTTATTAGAAGCATCTGTATAATATAATTACAATCCGGATTGACAAAACAAAGTTAGCAAAATATAAGAAAAGCTTGAAAATACCAAAGGGGTAATCAGACATTGTAATTCTAAGAGGGTAATCAGACATCGTAATTCTAAGATACAAAAGGGGTAATCAGACATCGTAATTCTAAGAGGGTAATCAGACATCGTAATTCTAAGAGGGTAATCAGACATCGTAATTCTAAGAGGGTAATCAGATATCGTAATTCTAAGAGGGTAATCAGACATCGTAATTCTAAGAGTGTAATCAGACATCGTAATTCTAAGAGGGTAATCATACATCGTAATTCTAAGAGGGTAATCATACATCGTAATTCTAAGAGGGTAATCAGACATCGTAATTCTAAGAGGGTAATCAGACATCGTAATTCTAAGATACCAAAGGGGTAAACAGACATCGTAATTCTAAGACGGTAATCAGACATCGTAATTCTAAGACGGTAATCAGACATCGTAATTCTAAGAGGGTAATCAGACATCGTAATTCTAAGAGGGTAATCAGACATCGTAATTCTAAGATACCAAAGGGGTAATCATACATCGCAATTCTAAGAGAGTAATCATACATCGTGATTCTAAGATACCAAAGGGGTAATCAGACATCGTAATTCTAAGAGAGTAATCATACATCGTAATTCTAAGATACCAAAGGGGTAATCAGACATCGTAATTCTAAGAGAGTAATCATACATCGTAATTCTAAGATACCAAAGGGGTAATCATACATCGTAATTCTAAGAGAGTAATCATACATCGTAATTCTAAGATACCAAAGGGGTAATCATACATCGTAATTCTAAGATACCAAAGGGGTGATCAGACATCGTAATTCTAAGAGAGTAATCATACATCGTAATTCTAAGATACCAAAGGGGTAATCATACATCGTAATTCTAAGAGGGTAATCATACATCGTAATTCTAAGATACCAAAGGGGTGATCAGACATCGTAATTCTAAGAGGGTAATCAGACATCGTAATTCTAAGATACCAAAGGGGTAATCAGACATCGTAATTCTAAGATACCAAAGGGGTAATCAGACATCGTAATTCTAAGATACCAAAGGGGTAATCAGACATCGTAATTCTAAGAGAGTAATCAGACATCGTAATTCTAAGAGGGTAATCAGACATCGTAATTCTAAGAGGGTAATCATACATCGTAATTCTAAGATACCAAAGGGGTAATCAGACATCGTAATTCTAAGATACCAAAGGGGTAATCAGACATCGTAATTCTAAGATACCAAAGGGGTAATCAGACATCGTAATTCTAAGAGGGACAGACACTACAATTGCCACAAAAAAACACAAATAGTGAAAAATACTACACAGAACATTAAAGAGCAACAAAACCTCATGAGAAGATCTGTACATCACAATCATTCACAATTTAGATTAGTAAATTAAAATAAGTGAAATATAGCCTACTTATAAGAGGCATCATTATAATAAAATCACAATCCGAATAGACAAAACCAAGTCAATGAAGCATAAAGATAATAAAAAAAAAACATACTAAAGGTCTGACAAGCGAGCTCCAATCAAAAATAAATGTGCATAGGAAACGTGTAAAACATAAATGATACATTTGTGTCGTATTTAATATGGAGGTATTCCCCTCATGTTTGTGACGTATTTAATATGGAGGTATTCCCCTCATGTTTGTGATGTATTTTCCCTCAATGTTCATTGTTCAAATGATTATGATCAACAAGGCAATCATAAGGTAAGGGGTATAAAACCCACTTTAGATATGGTATATCTAATTTATTGCGCAGGAATAGCCTTCATCATGTCAAATAAAAATTGACAATATTATATTATTTCGTCATCCCTCATATCGGTTTAGAGAGATAACATAACAACAATCTATAGATATTTGTCTGATTATTACAGAAAGCTAAAAGGAAAATATTTCCTACCTTCCCTGTAATTAAAATGTTAAAACTCTAAGACTAAGGAAAGGTCTTTAAATTAGAAAATCAGTATATGCTTCGAGGACTTTGTATGTTTTGCTCTTTAATAGATTCGTTTGTGACTCTTCGAAACTACTGACTGTACAATAGACAGAAATACTATGGGGTCATCTCAACATTCCCGCATTTCCGCACTATATCAATTTAACCACCCACCCAACTCCTCTAATCTAAAGGACAGTTGTGTGAATGTTGTAGACCTTGTTCCTTCATTACAGAAGTGGGGAAGATAATTGACATGCAATTACAAACTACCAGTTTACCATTAAAGTAAGCAGGATGATGAAGTGGTGCTTACAAAATCGAGATTCGGACATGAACTATATTCTGAAGCAAAAAACATTGTGTTTATATATTAAAATGTACAGCGTTTTATATGAAAGGAGTTGAAAACAACACAAAACCAACACGAAGGCTGTTTTTAGACCACTTTTGAGAGTATCCATAATGAGATGAATTACATTTATCGACGTATTAGCTTTAATCTTTAAATTATTATAAAAACAAACATTTGGATAAGAAAAAAATGTTTGAATGGATTTAAATAACACACTTTTACCGACTTGAATTGTAGTTTAAATATATGATCAGATAAATGCTGTATTAAAAGCGCTGTTCATGATCACATAATGTATTATCGATATTTATACACAATCTTAAGTTGTTTGATAAATGAAGTTATGCATTCGTGGTCTCTAAGATCTAAATGAGAAGTTAAAAAGTGTCATATAAGTACTCCAATATGCCAATTTTGATAATGTCTAATTCATTCAATAAGACGGGATGTTTTGGCCCATTAAACTGGTTTATCTCCGCCACTTTTATTAAGGTGCCTGTACTAAGCCAGAACAATGCGCGGTCATGTATTTGTGTGTTATAGATAAGATGTTGCCTCTTTCTACGATTTTGATATTTTATTTTGGTATTGTTCCGACAGAGCAGTATTTGTTTTGTTTTCAAAGTGTGTAATGACCATTTTGTACTGTTTATATAACACTATGATATCATTAGTAACTGATATGTTACCATGATAAAGTTATCATAAAATAATAACACAAATATATTAAATGTTGAACAGGTACAACTAACAACCAAATGAATTCCGTCATACCCATGAACTGTTATTATGTTGACAAATATGTTCTATGTAATATTTATACCACGTTTTTTCGAGTTAAACAGTTAAACAATCGAAATCGACTAGGAAAACCGTGGCATACGTGATTTGTAACAAGATTCTTAGCTATGCAATAGCACATCTAGGTCGTTGATTATTGCTTTGTTCTCTGAGAGGAATTAAGCTACAGCCCAGATTTAAATTGTGTAATATCTCGTATCTGCGTGTGTTATTTCATAATTCTTAGCTGTTGCTTACATTCTGGCAGAAACACCATAAAAAGATCAAAGGAAAAGAATGCATTCATGTTGCAATAACCCTATGTTACACGGACAAAACAAATCTCCACCACAAGGAACATGACTGGTAACGCATCAATAGACTCAAATTATGACGTTTGTCAAACATCAAAATATGAGCTCATCTTCCCCTTTGGTGCAAAGCTAAAACAAATTTGGCATTTGACTGAACTACTTTGTCGTCTGTCTGTGATATTGCAAACAATGACATTGTAAGAAGGTAAGGCTTATTCGCCACGAACCAATAATATGACAGAGGTGATAATGTTTGTCGTAAGATACCCAGAATCCATTGCGTGGACATTGGGTCAACACTGCTTACTAGACCCTATTTATTTAGCATCGACTAAGATGCTTGTTCAGCCCTATGTGTATCCCCAAACACATGAATTATGTACCCTATGTCGATTAGACTTGCTAGATTTAACCCACATAGCCCTCATGACTAATATTTGATTTGCCCTATGAAACCTAGTTTCGACAAGCATACTTGTCTTATATTACTGTACATACCACTGGCCGTTTCCATTCAAGATCTTGTCTCTTTGGGTGTGCAATTTCCAAAGTGAATTCATAGTCGGTGTAAAGGTCGCCTTCAACTGATGGTGGATCTTGTGTTGGAAAATCATCCGCTGACGTTCTAAAATCTAGAAACATTTCATATGTTCCAATATCCGTTGGTATATATTCCGCCACAGTAAAATCCGGAAGTCCTGGAGTAGCCATATTGTCTGTATTGTAAAAGTCTACTCCACTTTTTACATCCTTTGATTTTATGGACACCGGCCTGCTCGACTCATCTTCACGTTTTGGTTGGGCACCAACAATTGGTGCACGAATTGTTGTCTGAAATTTGAATGAAAAGGAAATCCATTGTTTAGTATCATAATACCATTCATGTTTGGTTACTAGTAAGTATTAAAATTTTAAAGCTTAAGATAATGGTATGATATATTTACATTGATTCGTATCATAATGTGAGTCTCATATATTGTTGACAAACAAATCATTATTCTGCAATAAAAGCTGAAATAAAAACATAGATATCAAATTTAGTAGGCACAGTGTTGTCCACTATTTTCATTATTGGCAGACATTATGGTAGAACTGATGTTTCACTAAGATGGCTTCTCTCTACAGGTTATGTCTGGTCGCTCATCTCATGATGAAGAGATATTAACATTTTCATTATATTGGCTTGAATAGGGTATGACGTGGTTATGGTGCTTAACGCCACTTTTAGAAATATTTCAGTTTTATCGCGGAGGTCAGGTTTATTGGTAGAGGAAATCAGAGTAAGAAAACCATCGACCTGCTGCAAGTCACTGAAAAACTTTATCACATAATGTTGCATCGAGTACATCTCGCCATGAGCGGGATTCGAACTCTCAACATTAGTGGTGATGGGCGCTGATTGCATAGGTAGTTGTAAATCCAACTACCATACGATCACGGCCATAATGGCCACAAAGAACTATAAAACTGTATCAAAAAGTATCAATGCCATTTTAATAATAACTAATGAATTTTTAAATGAAAGTTGAATGTTAGAAAGTGTTAACATTACAGATTTAATAAAAACGTAGATATCTAATTTAGTGCGCACGATGCATTACTGGAATAACCTTCACCAGGTACGCTCAAGGTCAAAGGATTGGAAAGTCAAAACGTCGGTCTAAACAGGATGTCCAAAATCAGCTAATGTCACCTATGTATGATGTAGGAGGATGTCCAAAATCAACTAATGCCACCTATGACTGATGGAAGAGGATGTCCAAAATCAGCTAATGTCACCTATGACTGATGGAAGAGGATGTCCAAAATCAGCTAATGTCACCTATGACTGATGGAAGAGGATGTCCAAAATCAGCTAATGTCACCTATGACTGATGGAAGAGGATGTCCAAAATCAGCTAATGTCACCTATGACTGATGGAAGAAAACCTTAGTTTCAATAATAATTACATGATTTAAGAACTATAAATGTCGATAAAGCATATACAGTATATATAGACAATAACAGTGCATTGACTTGACATAAAATCGGTATACGGATGAGGCTTAGAATCGGGGAAAATGAGAGGGTTTCCCGAGCATTTTTCCAGATTCGTGCCGAATAAGTATATCGAATTTTATGTCAAGTCAATGCACTGTTATTGTCTTTATACTGCAATCATTAGTGACATAAATATTACTACCAATATTCAAATTATTTAAAAAGTTAGTTATCCCCAAGAGGCCCCAACTGATTTCTAAATGTTATAAACGGTCAGTGACCGTTTATCACTTGTAAATATACTGTCAACGCATTTTGTCTGCTCAAATAGAACGATTGCAGTATAAATGTATCTTAGAAACCATGTCAATGTCGAAGCACTGACTACTGGGCGCATGATACCCTCGGGAACTATTAGTTTTAAAGCTTCTTAAGATAAACGTAATTTTGTGCACACAACACGCTTCTAGAATACCCTTCATCAGGTAAGCTCAGGTACATGATGAAAGTTATTCCAGAAACGCGTCGTGTGCACTGAATTACATAAAGACTATCTACGTTTTTATTTTAATCAATGAAACACGCAATTGAAATTTCCATTATATTAAACGTAGGTGGTTAGACAAATTATATTGGCTATGTATTTAACCATTCAATTATGTACTCCTGTAATATAATATGATAGTAGGGTTTGTAGAACACATACATAATAAATGTCCTATTGACATGTATGCACTAGATCCCTCTCTAAACGAGACGTGTTAATGTTAAATTATATCAATCATCTCACTTTTATTTGATATTTATCATATTTAAAACTAATTGTGTTGGAAACACTATAACATTTGAAAAAATCCATACAATCATCACAAAAAAACTAGACAAAATTAAACATATTTTCTCATTAATAACAGAAAACGATAATATTTCTACATGTTCTTTAATTGATTAGAGATCGATCACAGACTAGTCTACTTTTCAATTTGTATAATTACAATACAAAATACAATTGCAAATCAATTCCTGTATAAATACTATCGTTTGTCGCGAAAGCTTATTTAAAAAAGATACTGCTTTCAGTCAAATCTGTATTCATGAAATACGTATTATGTATTTGAGACATTTAACCCGGATTATAAAAAAATACTTTCCATTTTTACATTTCTGTTTGTCTCCAGACTGTAGACATTTTGTTTTTGCATAAATGTGTTCTAAATGTAATAGTTATGCTTTATGTCAGGGTAAACATTAAGGTTATAGTGTATAACACTTTCATAAATATTTCAGTTATATCGTGGCGGTCAGTTTTATTGATGGAGGAAATCAGAGTACCATGAGAAAACCACTGTCTGCCGCAAGTTACTGGCGAGATTTATCACATAATGTATCTAGTGTACCTCGTCATGAGCTGGATTCGAACTCAAAACTTTAGTGGTGATAGGCACTGATTGCATAGGTAGTTGTAAATCCAATTACCATACGATTACGACCACAACTGCACCGTTTTATTTCAGATATATAAATAAACGGTAGAGAATACCGAAGGGGAAATCAAAAATTGACAATCCAGAGAAACTAGCAACATAAGGTACACAAGACGAAGAAAAACAAAGCAAAAACAATCCAGAGAAACTAGCAACATAAGGTACACAAGACGAAGAAAAACAAAGCAAAAACAATCCAGAGAAACTAGCAACATAAGGTACACAAGACGAAGAAAAACAAAGCAAAAACACAACATAACACAACATGTGTTAGACACAACTAAGCGCAAACAAAAATAAAAATAACGAAATATATCATCATCTACAAAGCTGTAATAAGGGGCTAGTCAGATTTACACCTACTATAATACGTGACACTGGGTACAAAAATGTTATTTCTAACACAAATGAAAACTCCCACAAAAATAAAGTTATCTACATATTCTAGTTTTCATCACGATTTTCATATCAAATGATGTTCGTGTTATTTAACAGCAGCACGAAGGGTCCCGCTAGTGGAGCAGGATTTATTTATCCTCCGGAACACTGAAGTTCATCACAGTTTGAGTTGGTGTATATCAATACTTTTCCTTCTCAATATTTAGTTTTCTTTGTAGTGTTTTGTTAGCTAGCCTATTGTTGGTGTCTCATATTTGTCCCTTTTGTTTTAGCCATTGTAGTGTCTGTCCTTCGAATTGTGGCTTCTTGTTACCCCTTTGGTATCTTCAAACTCTGCTTAACCCCTGCAGTTCATAGTTATTAAATGACATTGTTTCCACGTGCAGTATCGTACATTCAATTAAGATAACGCCATCAAGTAGTCCATGTGATAGCATCAATATATATGATTTGTAGTGTCTTTACTGTTACGGTACATTCCGGTTGGCTGATTCTCGCCTTTTGTAGTTTTGCTACTGTTTGGTAATTGTTGGTTGAATGCATTCCAATTATTTTCGTCTTCCGTAGCTTCCTCACTATTTTGTCGTGATTGGTTGGGTACATTCCGGTCAGTATGATTTGTATTGTTGCACTGCTTAGGGGTAGTGATGTGACAAAGAAAGCATCCTGTCATACGCCCACATAACTGTTAACTTATTACGATACTGATGTATTGTTTGTGAAATTGTTCTCGTCATAAATATAAGTAAGGTCACTGCTTACTTAACATGATTAAATACCAATTATTTAATTAATAGTTCATGCTCATCTTATGACAGATTGTATGCTCACATAGCATGTTGTCACATGCTACAATCAAATTATTGTTTGTATTCAAACCAGTGACAAAAGAATTTTCGGTACCTTTCCATTTTAATACACTCTTGTCTACTGACCTTTGGGTTTTTTCATCTCAAAACACTGAGGTTGTAGAATACAACACAACAAATCAGTCAGGAATATTGATAAAATAGGATCAGTGACGTTCATAATGAATTATCATTCTTTTCAGAACTTTATATATCAATAAAATGGAAATTAAAAAAAAAAAACCATTGGTACCAAATATAACCTTTATTAAATTTATGACACATCCCAATGATTCTATATATTACGTTTCATATTAAAACAATGATATTCAACACTACAATATAAAGATGTATATATATTTAATGTAATGCCCTAATTAATACTAATGCGTATGAAATAAAAGGAATCTGCCTACTGTACATGTTACCTCCACAAATATCAAGCAAAACGTTTTATTGAATGCTACATTTTCTCATCAAAGTGCTATATATCAAATATTGCAATAAAATGGACAACAAAACATACAATGTACCACACTGTCGGAACAGGCATAAATGTCAATCGAAAAATTAAAGGAATAAAGAGACACAAAACGAAAAATGTATAAGCGGCAAAATTGATGCTCTCTAACACGATTCATTTACTTAATATAGTTCATATACTACAATAATATCTCGTTATGCCAACAATTTTAACAAACCAGATTGCAAGTACAATCCGGACACACAAGAACTAACAACGCCACTGCAACATAAAATCAATAAAAGGGCTTAAATAAGTATAGCACATTGAACAGTACGAAGAATTGCAATCAGTGTCAAATTTCATGCATTTCAGGTAGGGTAGGGTTTCGGTAGGGTAGGGTCTGGTTTCAGGTAGGGCAGAGTTGCAGGTAGGGTAGAGTTTCAGGGACAAGACTGGTTAGATTAGTTCTTGTTGCTACTTTTCTTACTATGACGTATCATTGATACGACAGAACTAGTCCATGGTATAATTTTTTTTTTATTTTACGGTTCCATGAAGTATAAAACTACACTACATTCTGCTAGTCTTGTAGAAGCAGACATAGTCAAATTACTATGCAATTTGTTGTCACAATGTGATAAAACCTTTCGATTTAAATAATAGCCATTGCTTTCGAAGTGTTCAAGGTGAAGAAGTACCTTTCATATATTTAATAGATATGGGTTATATCACGATGGACAGTTTTACTGGCCGAGAATGTCCGAGGTAAGCAACTGACATGCTACAAGTACAAAGGCTATGACCTAACAATTTATACATTTGATACATGTGGGCACCCGTGTGAATCAAGCTAAAACTAAGCATTAGGAAGATCGAAAAAGTACATTTTACCAACACTGATTAAAGGGAACAGACGACAGACCTTTCATTATAGTACTCATATATGAATTGAACAAGATAATGTTCTAATCGTTTTGAATATACTAAAAATAATATATGTCTACAACTATAAACAACAACAAAATATTGTAAAATAAATAAAAACAAAAAAAACATGTTTTCAAACTCAAACTAGATCAATGATCTTATTCAAAATAAATAAAGTAAAATCACATGTTTTCAACAGTAAAACAAATTAAAGATTTCGTTTATGATAAATAACAATACGCATTCAGTATAAATAAAAAGAGCAATGAATTTGTCATCTAAGATTAAAAAAAATACCGAAGAAGAAGAGAAACATAAAACGTACAAAAATTAACATAAATAACTACTGTGAAATCTTTATTAATCGTGAGGTTGTAATTTTCGTGGATTTCGTGCTTCACTTAAACAACGAAAAAAAATTAAAATCCAACAAAATACAAATTTCCCATTGATTGTTGCATGTAGTGTTTAGAACCACAAATTCAAGAGCCCATGGATCAATACATTTTGTAGAAACCACGAATTCAAGAGCCCATGGATCAATACATTTTGTAGAAACCACGAATTCAAGAGCCCAGGGATCAATACATTTTGTAGAAACCACGAATTCAAGAGCCCAGGGATCAATACATTTTGTAGAAACCACGAAAATTGGTGTCAACTAATAAAAAGACTTTCACGGTATTCTATAATATTTAACAAAACAAAATAGTATTGTCATACAATTAAATGCATGAGAAAAGTAAATGTCTTTCTTTTGGCACACATTATAGTGTCTGTGGGTTACGGTTAGGGTAATACGTTATTACCGTATATAACATAATGCTCGTGTCGTTCAGCAGTAACACGATGGGTGTCACTAGTGGAGCAGGAATATATGGTGTGTTGTTGGTTTCGTGTTGACCAATCTTTAGTTTTCTCTGTCATCTATGTTACATCATTGTTTGTCCTTTTTTCTTTCGGCCATTGTATTGTCTGTCCTTCGTTGATTTACGACATCTGATTACCCCTTTGGTATATTCAAACTTTTCCTCTAAAGTCATAACAGTAAAACAATCTTTTAAGAAAAGTTTGAAGATGCCAAAGGAGTAATCAGAAGCCGTAAATCACAGGACAGACAATACAATAGTCTAGAGTGTGAAGATGCCAAAGGAGTAATCAGAAGCCGTAAATCACAGGACAGACAATACAATAGTCTAGAGTGTGAAGATGCCAAAGGAGTAATCAGAAGCCGTAAATCACAGGACAGACAATACAATAGTCTAGAGTGTGAAGATGCCAAAGGAGTAATCAGAAGCCGTAAATCACAGGACAGACAATACAATAGTCTAGAGTGTGAAGATGCCAAAGGAGTAATCAGAAGCCGTAAATCTAAGATGCCAAAGGAGTAATCAGAAGCCGTAAATCGAAGAATGGCAGAGAATACAAAGTCCAAAAGAATAAAAGGAATAATAATGATCTAGAAAACACTACAGAGAAAATTTACGATTGAGCAACACGAAGCCCACTAAAACAGTTTCTTAGAAGCTTTATTACCTTTATTATTCTTTTGCAGGTAAACCCGAGAATATAACTTTATTAATATTTCAAACAACTACCATCTATCAGAAAATACAAAATCAGGTTTTTGCATTTAATTCAAAATGTGAAGCATTTTTTCTAGTTTTTGTAGGCTATTGTAGCTATTAACAGTTATCAAAAACGTCTAGTGAAACGATGGCTCTCGTAAGTTTAGAGGTTATCAAAGAGAATGTTTGATATTATACACAGTTGAAAACATTCATCTGTATATCAAAACTGTTGCGTAAGCACCTTCAGTGCAGCAGGCATAATTACAATATAGCATATAAATGGTTTGTTCCAGTATATTTTCTATGTCTACAGTTATAGATGAGAAAGATGAATGAAATGTTATTCCAGTAGGACTGTTGTGTCGATTTCTACAAGCCATGCTAAGAACAAGTGAGGTTTTAAATCATGGCTGAAAGAAAGAGATAATTGTCTACTTAGATAAAACATAAAGAACTAAATTACTGGTATGGAGGTGTATACAGTGCCATTTCACTTAAAGAGGGATTTGTGTACATAAAGCCTCGCAATCTTTTATCAATACACCTGTACCAAGTCAGGTAAATGAGCGGTCATGTATAGGTGTGTTGAGATTCTCGATGTTACTGCTGTTTTTACGATTTTTCTGTTAGTTTTTTGGAACTGTTCCGACAGTGTGCTATAGTTTTTGGTGTTTTTTTTTGTTTTGTTTTTATTCTATTGAACATATATTTATATCATGAAGGTGCTTGTCACATGTGAGAAAAATGCCAATCATCACAAATAACAGGGCGAACAGCGTTATTGAAAAGAACTCTATAATCTTAAACATTATCCATACTTAAAAAGCAATGAAAGAATATTGGATTTTAGTATTGGTCTATCTATATAGAAAATAAAGGGTTTGTCTATCTAATTATGAAGTAAAGTTTGCTGCCTATCGAAATATGAAATAGGGCTATATCTTCTGTAGAACAGAACAAAGATAAGCAATACTTACAATTTTCGTTCCATATGTATGATATCAAATAACTAAACTAAAACAAACTTTATTAACAATATTGTAGCGGGTTGAAGAGAAGGGTGCATTATCTTATCAATAATGAATTACTTACTTCAGATGGCGGCGGTGGCTGGTCATATTGTGGAGGGGGTGGTGTTGGTGATTGTTGCGTTTCTTGTTGAGTTGGTTGTTGTTGTTGTTGTTGAGTTGACGGTTGTTTTGGTTTCTGTGGTAACTGCTGTGTTTGTTGTGTTGATGACGGTTGTCTTTGTGTATCTCTCTTCACACTTTGTTGGCCATGGTTCCCTAGTGAGTCGTACTGTGTACCGGTGTCTGCTGATGCAGAACAACCCATTTTTACTTCTTATCCGATGTCCTATATAATATATTAATTAATATAATGAATTTGAATTTGAATTTTTGGTGTTTAACGCCACTTTCAGCAATATTTCAGCTATATCATGGCGCCCAGTTTTAGTGGTGGAGGAAGCCGGAGTACCCGGAGAGAACCACCGACCATGGGCAAGCAACTGGTAAGCTTTATCACTTGCGGCTGCGAGTCGAGTGCACCCTTTTTTGTAATTTACAAAGCCGGGCGCGAACCCAAGCCGTATTGGTGATAGGCTTGTATGAGTTGTTAGATCCAGCGACCTAACTCATTGAGCCACCCTGGCCCCTTTAATTAATATAATTGACATTTTAAATTTAAAAAACTATTAAGAAAGGGTTTTCAAGACGTAGATATGTAAATTAATTCACACTTTGCGTTTCTGGAATAACCTTCTACAAGTACTCTCATAGTCATTGTGGTTTTCACAGTTTTCCGGTTGTTGACTGATTTTGTCTGTTTATATACTTATTAGTTTTGACTTTCCCTTTGGAAGATTGTACGGAGTTCGGTAATTTTCTTTATTACCCTTATAGTCAAAAGATAGGAAAACCATATTATAAAAGTTGTTGGAAGTAAGTAAACAACATGGCCTCAACAGGTTTGCTATAATAGTCAATGGTTAGATATGCTTCAGTGAGAGTAACCTTAGTTTTAACATATTAATGATGTAGGAACTGTACATTGTAAACATGAATATATCCCATCAAATGTAATATACAATGTCATTGTCAAACATGAATATATCCCATCAAATGTAATATACAATGTCATTGTCAAACATGAATATATCCCATCAAATGCAATATACAATGTCATTGTCAAACATGAATATATGCCATCAAATGTAATATACAATGTCATTGTCAAACATGAATATATCTCATCAAATGTAATATACAATGTCATTGTCAAACATGAATATATCCCATCAAATGTAATATACAATGTCATTGTCAAACATGAATATATCCCATCAAATGTAATATACAATGTCATTGTCAAACATGAATATATCATATCAAATGTAATATATAATGTCATTGTCGAAGCGCTCAGCAGCTTAATGAACGCTCATATCATGTATTTTTCTGTTTTGCTTCGTCATCATAACTTTATTTGTAATTTTGTGTCCAGGCTGCATACTATACATTACTCCTCAAACTTCCGACATTATCTGTCTTTTTTATTTCCTTTCGTGATGTTTAAAGACGAGTGGACCATACTTCAGTTATATTCATGACGCGGACATGCTTACATCCAATAAGTCACTGCATTTCAAATCGATACTGATTTCGCATATATATGCCTGGCTTGGTACAGACAAGATGTATTTCTAACACTTCCCGGTCCTTTCCTCATTCATTGCTTATCACCAGGTTTGTAACTAGAGTAGCACGACGGGTACCACTGGTGGGGCGGAAACAGCTCATCCTTCCAGAGCATATGAGTTCATCCCCGATTGTAGTGGGGTTCGTGTTGCTTGGTCGTAAGTTTATTCTGTAGTGTTTTGTAAATTGACCTTTTCAGTTTGGCAATTGTGTTGTTGGTCCTTCGATTTTCGGATTCTGATTGCCCCTTTGGTATCTTCAAACTCTTCTTACATGCAAGGATTGTGACATTATCCATAGCTTGACACTAATATATATTTCATGATATGTGGTACGTCGTGGCACATTTGTTTTTAGTTTTGTTTATCTGTATGAATACAGCCATCAGGTTACTATGAAAAGAGTGTTTAAACAGTGATGGTTAGCAATTCCACCAATAACAAACAGAGCAAACAATCACCCTTCACCTTAACTCACTGAACACTAAAAGAGATGGGCACGACATATGACGTTGGAAATACGGTGCCTGGGACAGATAGAAAGAAGTGGTGGGGTTAAACCGGTAAATGGGATCCCAACTCTCCCCTCTTGATAACTGGATCTTCAACGACAAAACATAAAGCCTGACTTTACATTGTATACAATCGACAATGTAAATTACATTGGTAAAACAAATACAAATTGGTAATGAAATGTGATGAGATATTTGACGGGGAAACATCTTTCTACATGTTTAAATTTGTAATATGATACATCTCATATATACACACTATATGATTGTGTCGTCCCATATATCCATTACATACAAGAAGATCTACCGGTCTGGTAAACAAATCAATGGTAAAAACCTCACAAAAGACGAACATGCATCAAAGTGGTAGGTTTTACATTTGTCTTTATTTATTGCACCCTTCGAAAAGACGTCCTTTTCAAATATAGTTACAGTAACGGGAGTGTTCTATATAGGATGTCTGAAGGTATGGATCAAACTTTTCAGAATTAAAACTATACATGATGACGTGATGTCTTAAGCTTGGGTTTCTTCTAATCTTAGTTGGATACTTTATATGATGAAGATTATTCCAGGAACGCTTCGCGGGCATTAAAGTAGATATCTACGTGTTTAATACACCACTGGGTCGTATATGTCTGATTGTAGACTATTAGTCACCGGGGGTGTCATCCTCCCAGAAATCAGTGGTTTTGTTTATTAGATACCGTATATTTGTTCACAGATTCTCAATAATCAGATTTATTAAAACTAAGATCAATCTACCGCAGGCTTAGGTAACCTTAGGAGGCTTTTACTATACTATTAGTTTAGGCTATTTACAGACGCAGACTGGGCTTTTAAAGCGACCCCGGTATACGTCACTTTTCAGGTCGGATCATTGTTCCTTAAAATGCTGTAGCTCTTTTCACAAAAATTCGTAACTATACTCCTAACTTTTTCACTTAAGATTATCTTACGACAATTCCTAAGTCCTTTTCACAAAGATTATCTTACGACAAATTTCAATTTTACGACTAAAATTACACTTACGATAAAAATTCTTCCTTAGGTGTACTCGATACAACATTATGTGATAAAGTTTGTCAGTGATTTGTGACAGGTCAGTGGTTTTCTCCGAGTACTCCAGTTTTCTCCACCAATAAAACTGACCGATATATTGCTGAAAGGGGCGTTAAACACCATAAACCATCTTTTTTAGCAACCTAGTTTCATTTCCATAGCACAACAAAACATTTTTTTTTTAATTATTCTATAAAATATCCCCGGGACTGATTTATAAGCAGTTTTTTATGCTATGATGTGTTTGTATGTTTATATTGAATTTTTATCTAATATATGAATCGGTCACCAATAACTGCACAAAATATGAACGGGTATGATTTTCGTATAAAGGAACATTTATAATGCATGTAAATTAAAATGATCTATAATAATTATCATTACTTGGATTTGTGCGTCACCCTCCATGCATGGTTACTTTAAGTAGAATTATTTTTTAAGGGAGTGTGAAAAAAAAACCTATTCATATAAATCATTTTAATTCAAAATATTCACCCCCCCCCCCATTTTTCCCAATTAAATCCCATCCCACATAAAATTAAACACTTGTTCTTTTACTGAAAATTTATTCGGATTTTTCTGAGATAACTCAAATTAAGATGTGTTTATCATCTATCAATCACGAAGACGAATAAATATCCCTGTTATATATTTATATTAATATAAGAGAAGAATGTACACTACACAAGTTTATGTATTGCCGGAGTGTTCGATGATCATCGAAGTTGCCAGAAATTAATAAATTATATTAGTAATATAAGGCAAAATCAAAACGATATCATTGGATCCAGAAACTTCCAGTCCTAAAGCTACTGTTCATACAAAACTTTTGTAAGCGGAGACTGTAGATATCTAGAAGAAAATCCCGTATTCCATTTTTTTTAAATAAAAAATAATAATAATAAAAAGAAGAATTTTTACCAAGTTTGCTAGTAGTCTTTTCGATTGTCGATCGTTCCCAATTTGAAATATAAAATTAAAAGAATTAACCAGATTTGTTTTCGATTTTGTCCACTTACGATAAAAGATAAGACAACTATTTCTCTTAAGATCAAAATTTTACACTTACGACAGGGTAGTTTTACACGTAAAGTTAGGGCTATTTTTACACTTAAGATTATCGTAAGTATGTTTGTGAAACTCTTTTTAATCTTAGTTTTACACTTACGACAATTTCTTATCGTAAGAATTTTTGTGAAAAGAGCCTCTGGTTATCTGAGCGGCCCATCGGGCATTGTACCACTGCTTAGTATTCCTCTTCCCATTTGCTTATTCCACAACCCCCCCCCCCCCCCCCCCCCCCCNCCCCCACTCCCCCAAAGAATATTAAATTATTTGGCTCACCAATCTTTTGATTATGAGGTCCGTGAAGAAGGTTATTCCAGAAACACGTCGTGTGCACCAAGTTAGATATATACGTTTTTATTGGAAGGAAATTGTTAAAATAAGATGATGAGATGTTCATTCTCTTGAACTGTGTATCATTTGTGATACAAAGCAAAACCCGTAATACACAAAGCATTTTAGACATCCGAAAAAAATATGTTGTGGATTATTCGCTTCAGCATTTGGATGATTTAAATGTCACATTATATTGTTAATTAATATGGGTTATGGGTTATGGTTATGGTGTTTAACGCCACTTTCAACCATATTTCAGTTATATCGTGACGGTCAGTTTTATTGGTGGAGAAACCGGTGTACCCGGAGAAAACCACCGACCTGTCATAAGTCACTGACAACCTTTATCGCATGAGTGGGATTCGAACTATAATTTGCTGCAATTATATCATGTTATTTTGTATTGTATATCGTACTTTCTATTCTTATATTTCTATATAGTAATTCATGTCATACAGTATTATTTTATCTGTTATATCATAAAATTAAGTTATATGTCAAATATCAATAGTAAGGATTCCTACCTGTAGTGAAACTAAAGTATATTCACAAACTAATACTAGTTCCTGTCAATATTTAATGCATATTTCAAATTATTATATTATTATTATTGTTATTTAAATTGTTCCTCTACTTTTTAAAAATCAAAAATCATGATAGTTAAATCAATGAACCTTATCGATCAATCAATAACTTAAAACGTGTAATATCCGACAACTGTGTAAACTGTAACATATATTTACACGTGCCGCTAAGCAACAACATAAACGTTGTCTCTCATAGATTTTACTCTTTATATTTTGTTTACGTCAATTAACCTGAGCTTATGAGGAAATACACATGGCCATTTAAATTCTAGGTGCATATTGAAAAAATATCAAAAGGTTCAGATAAAGCTTTTATAAATGTATATGTTGTTGACATATAAAAATGTAGAAGGAGATAAGGCTCAACTGATTACTTATTTATTGAATTTAAAAAGAGAAATCGTGATCTGATCTTCTTAATGTAGTTTATTTTAATATATGCTAGAAGCGAATATTATAAGAATGTCATTCAATGACATCAAAAACGTACGGTGTATGAACACTAAGGTTGTTTTGTTAATATAACATGCCTTTTAATGTTTTAAATCCCTTCTTGTAATAATTATTAATAAGTTTATATATGTTGAAGGTTAACATTTTAACAGTGTTGATGTCCGATTTAAGTTTTGATTCCTAAAAAAATTGGTTGTACGAATTATAATAACAAGTAGACCAATAACAAATAACAAAAACAAACATAACTGGTACTAGTATACATGTGTGTGTAAAAAAAAAAGGGGGTGTACAACAACATAAGGAAACACGTCTACTTTTCGTAATAAGATCGTTTAAGCTAACATAACATTTGACACAATATTAACTTACAATAAGAAAAGAGTTTGAAGATACCAAAGGTGTAATAATAAGCCTTAAATCGATGAAGGATGGACAATACAATGGCCAAAGAAAAATTACAAAAAGACAAACAATGTTCTACAAAGCATTACACAGAAATCTATAATAGAGCAACACGAACCCTACAAAAAATCGGGGGAACTCATGTGCTCCGGAAATGTAGGTAATTCCTGCTCCAAATGCGGCACCTGTCGTGTTACTCTTGTTCCATTCCAGGTGATAAGTCATGAATGGAAAAAGGGCCTGATTCTGATTACGACAAACTGAACACATCCATGGTCATTTGTGACATAGATATTCTGTAATGGTTAATCAAGTCATTACATAGCGACCGTAAAAGTTTCGAAGTGATCACTTCAACTTAGCTAATAGGAACCCTTGCTTCAGCAGCTGCCTTGTTAGCACCATATCAAGTAAATCATGATATTGGAACCACAACCTCTGGAATATCGGATACACAAGGGATATATACTCCATATGCAGGTGCTGCTGGAATAATTTTACATAAAAATAGACAGTTCAAGATGGGAAAATTGAATTAATATCTTTTGTCATAAAGTTCCATTCGTTCTGCAACGGCCATCACTGTCAATTTCGAGATGAAGAATATGACGAACACGGTTGTCTACTAATAAAGTGTTTTCTTCATATTGACATTTGCACAGATAAAAGATTAATACAGCCAAAGTGTTATGAAATAATATGAATATGACTTAGTTTTTCCATTATCAGGTAGAGTCATCTGTAATGATAGTCTGCTATGTGTACCGGGACGATTCAAATACCAATCACGTTACATAAATGAGTGCCTCCAGTATTAAGAATGTCACTCTTTTTGTATGCAAAAGTCAAATTGCAGCAGCTACTAATGAGAATGGTTGCTGTGAGTTGTTTTCCATGTCCTCTTGCAAGTCACGATTTTCATATGACAAAATAACAGTCTAAGCTTCATCCCACTTGTTCTCGTTATTGGTGAAATATTGCTTACTTGACGTAAAACAACAATCAATCAATCAACAACTAAAATTTAAACGGCATTGTTTTTGTATATAAAGGGTAATCACCACTATATGTATTTGTAATTTGTGGACAGGAAGAACATTAACATACTGTGAAATCATTTTTAATTCTGGTGCTCTAATTTTCGCTGATTTCTGGTCCATTTAAACCACGAAAATTAAAATCCAACGAAATACAATTTTCCCATTGATAGTTGCCTGTAGTGTTTGAAACAACGAATTCAAGATCACAAGGATCCATGCATTTTGTAGAAATCACAAAAATTGATGCCAAGGAATACAAGTACCTTAACAGTATATGATTTACAAGAGAGGCTTAATCGGTTTAATGCCGGGACTTGTTGTGTCTGTCGGATCACAGAATACACCTATACATCAGCTTCTGATTTTTGTTTCTTTGTATGATACTTTTTTATATTTTGTTTGTATTTCTGTTATGAGTTTGTGATGAGTAAAGAAGTTGTTGATGTAGTTGGAGCTTTAGGACACATGATTTGTAGTCCAATTCTGTATAACCTGCCTCTTTTAATGTATTCGTAGTGATCTATGAATATATATTTTATTGGGAGTACTACTATTATTTTATATATGCACTACACAGACAACTAAAGAGTGCACAACAAGAACCCCACAGTAAACAACAGTGAACTCATGTGCTCCGGAAGGGTGATCAATTCCTGCTCTACTAGTTGTACCCTTTGTGTTACTGGTCAAAGACATGAACAACATCTGATATAGAAATAGTGTTAGACACCAGTATGTGTAAATAAATACAAATAACATAAATATAACATCAACCTCCTACAAAACAAATGGAGTAATATAAAGTAGAAGCGAACTTCGTTTTTACACGGAAATCAATCGATAGGGACATCACAACACGGAACTTAAAACGTGAAGACATGAAATTGGACAACATGAACAACATAATAGAGAAGCATTTTTATCATATAAACCATCATTTGTTTGTATTATTTTGATTTTGGAAAGTGGTGATATGCTAGATAGCGCCAAATGGATAGAATATTATAATTATTCTGTGAAACAGACAATAGCATCAATGTATGTGTGTCAGAGGGGTATCCATTCAGCCTGTATTAAATTTCCTATTTTAAGATGGATTTTTGAACTTTTTCTAACGGTGTAGTATTTTGTGTTTCCCATTTGATTACTTATCTATAATTAACCTATGACTAATGTGAATTTTCCTCTCTTGTATATGTAGTGAGTTTCAAAGAGGAAAATATAATACTCCAAGTCAAAATATATACAACAGTAACGATGGGTACAAACTTAACAAAAATACGAAAGCGAAAGTGTAGCCATCATGCGATCTGTGACCAAACATTTATATTCTGTGGTGGCTTCTTGCATAGTACATAACACTTCATGTATATAAACATATTTGTATTTTTCAAATATTATATGTTGTTATTTACATGACATGTGACCTTACGTCGTCGTTATGGATTAGAAAGGTGATTTTGTGTACATAGCATGTGATCTAATGTAACCGCTTTCGAGTAAAAGTCCTCCAAACGGGTGTTTATTTACAGGAAATGTGGCATGATGTCGACAAAATGGAGTGCAAACCTCTGAAAGGCACATCTGCTGCTTGTGCGCCACCAGTCAAATACTCAATTTGTAGATATAAATGAGTACCTCTAGAATGTAGAATTCCATGATCTTTGCACCTCAAAACCAGTGCCTCCTAGTGAACAAATATGCTTGCTACGAATGGTGGTTAAGTGACCAGTTACAGAGCAAACATAATCCAATCTCTCCATTTAAATCAAGAACAGCCGTCGATATGGCAATAGAAGTACCATGAATAAGTATGACTCAAAAACATTACTTTAAAACAATCAATCAATCAATGAATATTTCAATGAAGAACAATGACACACATAACAAGAAATATATATTTAGTAATACTGATTCAAGTGTGTATACAATGTCTTAATAATAAGTTTGAAAAGTAAAGAATTAACAAGAACAATAAATATCTTAAATAAATATTATCACAGTCTGTCTTGAAGTTATACCTCTGCTATAACTCTGTATGATCTCTACAAATTAGCACTCCTGAAATAGAAGTTAAAACGTACAGAAATAACCAGGACATTTTACTCCTGTATCGGATAGTAATAAACAACACATATATGTATTGTTCAGATGTATTAAACTACTATGGTATATATCTGTAAACCAAAGTGCATGTTCAGGTGATACCAATTACCAAAGCTAAAACAGCCACATGTTCACCTCTGAATGTTAGTGGGGTCCGTGTTACTCTTTTGTTTTAGGTGTTATGTTTATATGTTTTGTTTATCTTCGCTCTGTATCTTGTGTTCTCAATGTCTCTGGATTGTCCAATCTATAACGTTTAATCATCATCATGAATTGCTGCAATTAAATGAGAAAAGTAAATGTCTTTCTTTTGGCACACATTATAGTGTCTGTGGGTTAGGGTAATACGTTGTTACCGTATATATCATAATGCTTGTGTCGTTCAGCAGTAACACGATGGGTCAGGGTGTCACTAGTGGAGCAGGAATATATGGTGTGCTGTTGGTTTCGTGTTGACCAATCTTTAGTTTTCTCTGTAATGTATGTTACATCATTGTTTGTCCTTTTTTCTTTCGGCCATTGTATTGTCTGTCCTTCGTTGATTTACGACATCTGATTACCCCTTTGGTATATTCAAACTTTTCCTCTAAAGTCATAACAGTAAAACAATCTTTTTAAAAAAGTGTGAAGATACCAAAGGAGTAATCAGAAGCCGTAAATCTAAGATGCCAAAGGAGTAATCAGAAGCCGTAAATCTAAGATGCCAAAGGAGTAATCAGAAGCCGTAAATCTAAGATGCCAAAGGAGTAATCAGAAGCCGTAAATCTAAGATGC
>MJUT01032407.1:270707-294442 GCA_002080005.1 Gigantidas platifrons
CAAATAAAATTGGAAGTAATAAGAACACAAATTAAACTGTTAGGAACTAGATTTTCGGAAAGAATCATTATTCAGCTTCTACAGGATATCAACATATTTTTGTTCATATTAATTTTATTGATCAAATTTGACACATTTCGAACGACTGAATTTACAAATTACCCTAAATTAATAGGGATTGTACATGTTTTATCGAGGTTTTTATGCACTTTTTAAAAATAATTTGGAAGTATTTTCTCGTTAAATTAAACTGATACAAATAACATTTTCTTATCGATAAACATTTCAAGATTATGTGGATATCAGCATAATTTTTAAATATTGAGCAGATTTTTTTTAAAATAGCGATTTAAAGTTCAATCACCGTGCATTCTTTGTTAAGTTTGTACGTTGTTGCCAAAAAATTGATGAACTTCAACCGTCTAGGGACGAGACAGGATGTAAAATTAAACTGATATAAACGTAACAATTCCACATTTCCACATGTCAACTACTTGCAGGAAGATGCAAAACTATCAATTATTTAACCGGAATCGTGGAATTTTCAATTAAAGTACCTAGGGGTCGAGGCATTTTACATACAAATCATGGTAAAATTGAGGAAAAAATGATGGATTTTACGAAAGTCCAGGGACGTAATTTCCCATCGATTTAAACTGAAAAGATTATTATTTATCGATCAGTTAACTATTACTGATTATCGAGAAAGATGCAAAGTAATCTTAAATTGTGTATTTTACAAGAAATTGTCAATTTTCTAGCGCCTCCCGTAGCTCTCAAGGTTAAAATTTTAGTGTATTGTTGACCGGAAGTCACGTCACAAAAGTCACGTGATGTCGCTAATAGTTAGATATGGTCAATATGTAATGCATATTTCAAATTATTATATTATCATTATTGTTATTTAAATTTTTCCTCTACTTTTTAAAAATCAAAAATCATGACAGTTAAATCAATGAACCTTATCGATCAATCAATAACTTAAAACGTGTAATATCCGACAACTGGGTAAACCGATAACCGTAACATATATTTACACGTGCCGCTAAGCAACAACATAAACGTTGTCTCTCATAGATTTTACTCTTTATATTTTGTTTACGTCAATTAACCTGACTTTATGAGGAAATACACATGGCCATTTAAATTCTAGGTGCATATTGAAAAAATATCAAAAGGTTCAAATAAAGCTTTTATAAAAGTATATGTTGTTGACATATAAAAATGTAGAAGTAGATAAGTTTCACCTGATTACTTATTTATTGAATTTATAAAGAGAAATCGTGATCTGATCTTCTTAATGTAGTTAAATTCTTTTTAATATATGCTAGAAGCGAATATTATAAGAATGTCATTCAATGACATCAAAAACGTAGAGTGTATGAACACTAAGGTTGTTTTGTTAATATAACATGCCTTTTAATGTTTTAAATCCCTTCTTGTAATAATTATTAATAAGTTTATATATGTTGAAGGTTAACATCTTAACAGTGTTGATGTCCGATGTAAGTTTTGATTCCTAAAAAAATTGTTCATGTACGAATTATAATAACAAGTAGACCAACAACAAATAACAAAAACAAACATAACTGGTACTAGTATACATTTGTGTGTAAAAAAAAGGGGGGGGGTACAGCAACATAAGGAAACACGTCTACTTTTTGTAATAAGATCGTTTAAGCTCACATAACATTAGACACAATATTAACTTACAATAAGAAAAGAATTTGAAGATACCAAAGGTGTAATAATAAGCTTTAAATCGATGAAGGATGGACAATACAATGGCCAAAGAAAAATGACAAAAAGACAACAATATTCTACAAAACATTACACAGAAATCTATAATAGAGCAACACGAACCCTACAAAAAATCGGGGGAACTCATGTGCTCCGGAAATGTAGGTAATTCCTGCTCCAAATGTGGCACCTGTCGTGTTACTCTTGTTCCATTCCAGGTGACAAGTCATGAATGGAAAAAGGGCCTGATTGTGATTACGACAAACTGAACACATCCATGGTCATTTGTGACATAGATATTCCGTAATGGTTAACCAAATCATTACATAGCGACCGTAAAAGTTTCGAAGTGATCACTTCAACTTAGCCAATAGGAACCCATGCTTCAGCAGCTGCCTTGTTAGCACCATATCAAGTAAATCATGATATTGGAACCACAATCTCTGGAATATCGGATACACAACGGTTTATACTCCATATGCAGGTGCTGCTGGAATAATTTTACATAAAATAGACAGTTCAAGATGGGGAAATTGAATTAATATCTTTTGTCGCAAAGTTCTGTTCGTTCTGCAACTGCCATCACTGTCAATTTCGAGATGAAGAATGTGACGAACACCGTTGTCTACTAATGAAGTATTTCTTCATATTGACATTTCATTAGTAACTAATGATAGATATTGCGCAGATAAAAAATTAATACAGCCAAAGGTTTATGAAATCATTTGCTTTTCTCTATCTTTTAGTCGTTGACGAAAATCCCTGTCGGGAAATGGGTGTATGAATATGACTTAGTTTTTCCATTATAAAGTAGAGTCATCTGTAATAATAGTCTGCTATGTGTACGGGGACGATTCAAATACCAATCACGTGACATAAATGAGTGCCTCCAGTATTAAGAATGTCACTCTTTTTGTATGCAAAAGTCAAATTGCAGCAGCTACTAATGAGAATGGTTGCTGTGAGTTGTTTTCCATGTCCTCTTGCAAATCACGATTTTCATATGACAAAATAACAGTCTAAGCTTCATCCCACTTGTTCTCGTTATTGGTGAAATACTGCTTACTTGACGTAAAACAACAATCAATCAATCAACAACTAAAATTTAAACGGCATTGTTTTTGTATATAAAGGATAATCACCACTATATGTATTTGTAATTTGTGGACAGGAAGAACATTAACATACCGTGAAATCATTATTAATCGTGGTGCTCTAATTTTCACTGATTTCGTGGTCCATTTAAACCACGAAAATTAAAATCCAACGAAATACAATTTTGCCATTGATAGTTGTCTGTAGTGTTTGAAACAACGAATTCAAGATCACAGGGATCCATGCATTTTGTAGAAATCACAAAAATTGATGCCAAGGAATATAAGTACCTTAACAGTATATTGTACATGATTTACAAGAGGGACTTAATCGGTTTAATGTCGGGACTTGTCATGTCTGTCGGGACTTGTCATGTCTGTCAGATCACAGAATACACCTATACATCAGCTTCTGATTTTTGTTTCTTTGTATGATACTTTTTTATATTTTGTTTGTATTTCTGTTGTGAGTTTGTGATGAGTAAAGAAGTTGTTGATATAGTTGGAGCTTTAGGACGCATGATTTGTAGTCCAATTCTGTATAATCTGTCTCTTTTAATGTATTCGTAGTGATCTATGAATATATATTTTATTTGGAGTACTACTATTATTTTATATATGTACTACACAGACACCTAAAGAGTGCGCAACAAGAACCCCACAGTAAACAACAGTGAACTCAGGTGCTACGAAAGGGTGAGCAGTTCCTGCTCTACTAGTTGCACCCTTCGTGTCACTGGTCAAAGACATGAACAACATCTGATATGGAAATCGTGTTGGACACCAGTATGTGTAAATAAATACAAATAACATAAATATAACATGAACCTCCTACAAAACAAATGGAGTAATATAAAGTAGAAGCGAACTTCGTTTTTACACGGAAATCGATCGATATGGACATCACAACACGGAACTTAAAATGTGAAGACATGAAATTGGACGACATGAACAACATAATAGAGAAGCATTTTTATCATATAAACCATCATTTGTTTGTATTATTTTGATTTTGGAGAGTGGTGATATGCTAGATAGTGCCAAATGGATAGAATATTATAGTTATTCTGTGAAACAGACAATAGCATCAATGTATGTGTGTCAGAGGGGTATCCATTCAGCATGTATTAAATTTCCGATTTTAAGATGGATTTTTTAACTTGTTCTAACGGTGTAGTATTTTGTGTTTTCCATTTGCCTATTTATCTATAATTAACCTATGACTAATGTGAGTTTTCCTCTCTTGTATATGTAGTGAGTTTCAAAGAGGAAAATATAATAATCCAAGTCAGGATATATACAACAGTAAAGATGGGTACAAACTTAACAAAAATCATACGAAAGAGAAAGTGTAGCCATCATGCGATCTGTGACCAAACATTTATATTCTGTGGTGGCTTCCTGCATAGAACATAACACTTCATGTATATAAACATATTTGTATTTTTCAAATATTATATGTTGTTATTTACATGAAATGTGACCCTATGTCGTCGTTATGGATTACAACCCCTCCAAAAGGTGATTGTTTGTACATAGCATGTGACCTAATGTACAAGTCCTCCAAACGGGTGTTTATTTACAGGAAATGTGGCAAGATGTCGTCAATATGGAGTGCAAACCTCTGAAAGGCACATCTGCTGCTTGTGCGCCACCAGTCAAATGCTCAATTTGTCTGTAAATGAGTGCCTCTAGAATGTAGAATTCCATGATCTTTGCACGTCAAACCCAGTGCCTCCTAGTGAACAAATGTTTGCTATGAATGGTGGATTAGTGACTAGTTAGAGCAAACATAATCCAATCTCTCCATTTAAATCAAGAACAGCCGTCAATATGGCAATAGAAGTACCATGAATAAGTATGACTCAAAAACATTACTTTAAAACAACAATCAATCAATGAATATTTCAATGAAGAACAATGACACACATAACAAGAAATATATATTTAGTAATACTGATTCAAGTGTGTATACAATGTCTTAATAATAAGTTTGAAAAGTAAAGAATTAACAAGAACAATAAATATCTTAAATAAATATTATCACAGTCTGTCTTGAAGTTATACTTCTGCTATAACTCTGTATGTTCTCTACAAATTAGCACTCCTGAAATAAAAGTTAAAACGTATAGAAATAACCAGGACATTTTACTCCTGTATCAGATAGTAATAAACAACACATACATGTATTGTTCAGATGTATTAAACTACTACGGTATATATCTGTAAACCAAAGTACATGTTCAGGTGATACCGATTACCAAAGCTAAAACAGCCACATGTTCACCTCTGAATGTTAGTGGGGTCCGTGTTACTCTTTTGTTTTTGGTGTTATGTTTATATGTTTTGTTTATCTTCGTTCTGTGTCTTGTGTGCTCAATTGTCCAATATATAACGTTTAATCATCATCATGAATTGCTGCAGATGTAACGAAAATTCAGTGTCTCATCGGTTTTGGGACATGCTCCTGGTGTGACTATAAGGAAATTACGTATATTGATCTCATTAATTACGGAGATATATTATAGTTAGATATGGGAAATGTGGCTGTCTTCAATTTTTTTTATTTTGATATATTTTATAAACGTCCATAAAGTAGACCGCAATGACATTTTAACCCGTCACAGATATGTTCCCGTCCTTTCCTCATTCGTGACTTATCACCGCATTTCATAACAGTGTCTCGAATGGCTTCATCTTTCAGAGAACCTGCTAAATTTTTATTTCTATGTGTAATATTTTGTCGACTGTTGTTTGACTTTTTGTCCCTGTCCATTCTACCATTGCATTTTATCTTCTTCGATTTACAGCTTCTGAGGTATCCTCAAACTTCAAACTTTTCTTGTTTTACTTGGTTACAATGTACTTGTTTTATTTTGTTGTTTCGTTATTAACTGGCTGAACGACTCATTTAAACGTGGTATTGCATGTCGGAAATCAGGCCTCGAAAATTTAAATGTTATTCCACTGAAGTCAAATTAAAATGTACATAGTATATATCTTATCTAAACTAATCGACCAATGTAACTATGTGTTATTCTAAGGTATAAATTGGTGGATATTTATCTTCATTAGGATATTGCAATTAGTTTTTTCAACTGTTTGGATTATTTTGACTTGATTTATTTGTTTTTTTGTTTGTTTCTTCAATTTACTAAATATTACTTACTCTATTTTAATAGGATTTTCTGAATAAATTGCAAGAGCAAAATCGTTTTGGTCTTCCACAGCATTTGCATGTATTAACAAGAGATATGTTCCTGGTTGTAAACAATAGCCACAGTCAACACTTGATCCATAAGAGAATGGTCCATCATTACCAGATAAGTCCTTCACAGCGCTGTCGTAGTTTGAAGCGAAATATTCATAATCACCAGGAAAGTTTTCTCTACCTGACTGTAATACAACAAGGTTATATGGTAAGATTAAATTTTGAAACTACTGTAAACTAGAGGTTCAGGTGAGCTTGTACCACTCACCTGACATAAATAATTCTGAAAGGGGACCACCCAAGGACCATTTTGAAGTAAAAAAAAGGGGAGTAACTCTGGTTAGATTTGTTGAAAAATTATCATTATCGAACTTGACCTAGATATTCATGAGTTACATTTACATACCAAACCTAGTTTCAATCGGACTTTTTGTTCACAAGTTATAATTTGGAAAGCAAAAAATTAGCAATTTTGAAGAATAAAAAGGGATGTAACTCTGGTAAGATTTGTCGAAAAATGATCGCTATCAAACTTGACCTAGATATTCATGAGATACACTTACATACCAAACCTTGTTTCAATCTGATTATTTGTTCCCAAGTTATCATCTGGAAACCAAATATTTAGCAATTTTGAGGTATAGAAAGGGGCATAACTTTAGTAAAAATAGTTGAAAAATTGTCATTATCGAACTTGACCTAGTTCTTCATAAGATACACTTACATGCCACACCTAGCTTCAATCTGACTTTTCATTCACAAGTTATCATCTGGAAACCAAGCACACGGACGGATGGACAACACCCATTTCTATAGTCCCCTTCGACGAAGCGTCGGGGGACAATAAACTGACACAATAATAACAGGGAATAATTATTATGTTGTCAATATATATTTTAACCGTTACGGAATATCTGTATCACAAATGGCCACAGACATGTTGGATCTGTTCCGTTTATCGTCATCATAATCTGATTATTTCCTCATTAATGACTTATCACCGGCCTTGTAACAGGAGTAACATGATGGGTGCCACATATAGAGCTGAAATTGCTTACTCTCCCAGAGTACCTGAGTTCACCTATGGTTTTAGTTGGGTTTGTGTTTCTCGATCTTCAGTGTTGTGTAATGTTTTGTAGATAATATTTGTTCTTTTGTCCCTTTTCTTCTTGCCATTACATCTGTCTTTGATTTATGGCTTCTGATTACTCCTTTGGTATCTTCAAACTTTTCTTAGTTTTGTAAAATTTGATAACTAAAATAAATATATCACTTAATGAAAAATATTTAATGATTATGGTAATTGTTTTACTTTCAAAATAGTGAAAATATTCAACTGGTGGTCTCAAGACCCAAGTCGGTAATTAGAAGACGTACTTAGTAATAAAAACGATATGTAGGAAATAGTGTGAGGAATTGCATCATCATATATAATCTGTTCCTACTTGAACCACTAGTATTGTTAGAGACCTTGATTTCCATTGCAGTGTGGCATACTCGATACAAGTTTCTGCTACGTGTGTAGTTTGGCCATGAGATTTCAGTTTCAAGTTCCAAACCAACTAACTGCCATGATATACAGATTAACTTGAACATGTTAAAACTAGGATTACACACCCATACTCCTAAATCTTAAATACAATACTACTTGCTATTTCCCGAACTGACTATTAATTTGGTATCTTTCATTTGCAAATTTTACCAGTTGTTGATGCTATACTATTTCTTCCACGAATTTGACGTCAACGCTAAATCAGTAAAGCTATTACATAATCATTTGGGATTTCATAATAAGCATCACATTAACCTCAGAAAGATTCAATGAAAAACGCATACATTACAGATAATATAATTTCACATTGATAAACCGACAGTAAATGTCCTCTTAATCATGGTACACTAACCTGGAATAATTTTATTCCAAGAGGGAATCCGTCTTTCTGCTCTGGTTGCATAATCTCTACTTTTATTGTTTGTGCTGTAACGAAATGTGATGTAAAGCATCAGATTTCTACCTTTCTGAAGCTTAAGGTTAGATTCCTAACTCTATTGCATTTACATGATTTTCACTTCAGTAAATCATTGATTCCTACTTTGAACTTAAAGAAGTAAATTACCTTTTAAAGTTGAACTAATATCATGAAGTCATTTAAATTCGTGGATTCTAATTTTCGTGGCTTGAGAATAAATTTTATGTCATAGATATGTAAATGTGTGAATCCCCTGCTGTAGTCAATACATATATACATAGTGACAATTATTCGTTGAAATTTTAATTTTCGTGAATTCTTACCATCCACGACATCCACGAAATATGGCATACCACGATAATAATGAATTCACAGTATTTCGCTTAAGAATATCAAAATATATTTATTAACAACTATACGACAAAGACAATAGTGAAGTAAGCCTATGGTTATTATTTTTTAACACAAAGCAGTTTTTTGCTACAATGTATATCATGGCGATAACAAGCTTCTCTTTGTGATCAGATGATGATGAGTCATGCTTTGTACTAGATCAACACACTTAGTTGGAATCTTAAAGTGATGCATCACTGACATACCAACAACGATATGACCGCGTCTTTTTCAATCAGACCCATTATTCTGACAACATTATTCGGTCTTAGTTCTTAGTCATTGATAATTTGAGCATTGTGGAGAAGCACAAATATGGTGTTTATATTATATTGGTTTTACTGCAACGGAATGTGAACCAACAACATTCGACACACGAGACAAGCATGTTTACCATTATACCATCGAGATAACCACAAGATACAATAGAACAACAAATATTATTATATTTTAATCTATATGATAGATTTTGATTGGATTAGATTAGTCATGTGATAATAAAATAATTGAGATGTTCTGCCAAAATTTGCGCTGCCGGGAAACAACCCTATTGTTCCCTGCCGAACAACCTAATTTTCCCCCACAAGGCAGATAACCTATAAGACATTGGCAAAAATATAATAAAACAATTACGTCCCTCTGTGTAGGAAAACATCCAGATTTGTCAACCCTTGGGGGGGGGTTTCCCTCAGGAAAGTCCTCGGGAAAACAACTTCCCCCTCAGGTTGACAAATCTGGATGTTTCCCTACACAGAGGGCCGTAATTGTAATTGTATAATGTTATAAGTTTTAACAAAGTGAATAAAATGAAATGCCATCAGAAAAGTTCTAAATTATATCAGAAAATCGTAGTAACATAGGCAATATCAATGCTTCAGACACACATACATGATCACTCCCTTTCCTGTCTTGGTACAGGCTCCTCAAATAAAAGTGGCGGGGCTAGGCCAGTTTGATGAGCTCAAACCTTTCATCTGAGGAACATTTTACGGCTATACATGTGTATTCCACATATGAGTGAAATAAACTTATATTAAACGTACGTCTATCAATATGTAGTAAGAACTGTGGATTGCTTCCGAATGTTCTACATGAGATTTGTCCTCCAGCGTTATGTCCCGTCACAAACTTTCCAGGAATACATTGTGTACATTCTAAAAATAAAAATAATGAAATAGGTACAACAAGGGATAATAATATATAATGCAAATGGTGTGTTTTCTGATTTTAATATGAAGATATTGACTGCAACGATAAAACTAACATATTGCTGAAAGTAGAGTTTGAATATATCAAAGGGGTAATGAGAATCAGTAAATTGAAGGACAGACAGCACAATGGCCAAAAGAAAAAAGGACAAAAGTGGCATAAAACGCCATAACCCTAACCCTCCTACATGATGGATTTCACTGAGAAAGTTTGACCTTTTCTTAGGTTATCTGCTATGGTTGTACATGTACACCATATATCACCAAATACACTATTCAATTTCATAAAACAATTTAGGTCATAGAATTAACCACAATTTAAATCTTGAAGACATGGCAACATAAAAATGAAAAGAAATGTTTGTATACTGAAACATTTTTCATACAGAATCAAGCATGTAAAAATATATTGGCAGAAAAATAATCAAATTGTTCAGAAGAAAAAAATTAAAGAAAATAAATTATATATTTTGTCCCCAATATTAATACTTATTCCTGTTTAGTTCATGTTGACACTATTTTATCAACTTTTCGAGTAAATATACAAATAATTTACCAATAATAGCATCTCTAAACAATTGAATTAAATTTTGTTTTTATTTCAACCCTTAATTATATATTTCAAAATCATAACCCCCCCTCCTACCATACAAATTAACCACATACCTAAAGATAATGTCCTGCCACCTGTTTCTAACTCTGGCCCCTTTCCTGTCATTACAGTTGTACTATCTGCAATTTCACTAAAATAAACAGTAACTCATAGTTAATTAAAGTCATCACTTTGTAAGTTTTACGGTCACCTTAGTGACTTTGTTAACTATTGCGAAATATCTGTAAGATCGTCACGTTTTCCATTTTTCATGATCAAACAGCTGGTGTACCAGTTCTAAATGTACAAAACGTTTGCATGAACTGTTTTAATACAAATAATAAATGTTAGAGAAAACCGTAGAGGCAATCAAAATTGGACAATCCACAGGTAATATCAACAGTGAACACATAAGACACAGGCTGATGAAAAATAAAAATAAAACAAAACACAGAAAACTAAAAATATTACATTATACAATATAATAGACAAGACACAACATCTCACAGATAGATAGATGGGTCCGGGTGTCCTTATTATTCCAAATAAACCACAGCTAACAGATAGATAGACGGGTCAATGTGTCCTTATTCCAACGATTATGTTGCACAGTTAATATAAATATGACACAGGAAGTAATAATCAAACCATTCCATACAAAGCATTTCTATCTCTAAATGTTCATAAATTCCGTTTGGCGTTATCACAATCCGGTCTTTTCGTCATTCATGATTTATCTCCGGGTTTGTAACAAGAGTGGATTAGGAACTGCTTATATTTCTGAAGCACTTGAGTTCACCCCGGTTGTCATTGGGATCGGTGTGGCCAAATCATGTTTCCTGTATAGAGTTTCGAAGATCATTGTATATTTTCTGTTCTCTGTCCTTTGATTTACGACTGATGAAAACCTTTTGGCTTCTTAAAGCGTTTCATAAATCATCTTCCATTGACCGTTATGGAATATCTGTGTCACAAATGACCACGGATATGTTCCATTTGTCATAAACACTTCCCGGTCATTTCCTCATTCATGACTTATCACCAGGTTTGTAACTAGATTAGCACAGGTGCCATTAGTGAGGCAGGAACTGTTTACACTTCCGGAGCACCAGAGTTCACCCCCTGGATTTAGTGGGATTCGTGTTACTCGATCTTATGTCTTGTAGATCGTTGTTTGTCCTTTTATGCTTTTTTTCCTTTTGGTCATTGCGTTGTTTGTTCTTCAATTTGTGGATTCTGGTTACTCCTTTGGTATCTTCAAACTCTTCTTCCAGTGACACAACTATGTTTAAAATAACCAATTTACTTACTTTACCCCATTTCTCACATTGACTAAGGTAAGTTTATAATTTTTGTTTCTTCGACTGTGTTAACAGCACAAAGGGCAGTTTAGCTTCATTTTCATTTTTGCATATCCCTTCAACGAAAAGAAACTTTGTGCACCCCTCTAGATCTTTCATATTCTATTGATTGCATTATCATATAATTATTTTCATCATAACTAAACTTACAATGGGTTTACCACAGGACCAGGTGTGAAAGTTCTAATTAAAAATTCCTTTAAGACTTTCGAATCTTCATCAGAACTGTTCATTGTTGAAGGTATTGCTACATATTTTCCTGGTTTTACACAAAATCTAGAACAAGAACTTAAATCCACCATGTACATGTTGTTTTTATCACCTAATTCATCTAATACAACCATATTAGAATCCTCATATAATACCTGTAACAGAGAGTAAACAAAACGTCATATAGTTCCGATCGGGTCAAACCAAATTGTTATTTGTTGCTTCTCCGCTAAGCATGCAGCATTAAGGAGAAAGAGTAAAGACTAGTTGGCAAGGAATCAGGAAAATGTGTCCAAGTGGAGCGATTTGTCTACCCGCGCAGTGTTGTTTCAGTAAGCTAGCACTATAAAAATCCAACTCAAGCGCGTTGGTCTATTACAAAGCACTCCTCATCATTATCTGATTGAAAATTAATTTATCCTCGCCATGACACAGCGGACAAATTGCTGAGTTGGCGTTAAACAACTATTACCTACTCACTCATTATAGCTCACAGTTCTGTTATTTCACACGACAGTGGTTACAGACACTATGGTACTACGACGATAACGTCACTAGTGGCCAAGCTTTTCAACAGTCAACCACTATACATGCAGTATTGTAGTATAATTCCATTGCCGTGACCGGGATATTGTGTGAAGATAAGTCGGACTCCGTCCATGTAATAAAAACGTTAATATCACATTTAGTGCGCACGACCTGTTTCTGGAATATTCTCATCAGGCACACACATAACCGAAAGATTGGAAAGTCAAATAATTTTTTAAGTATTTGAGAGCAATAAAAACAAAGAATCTAAACAGAATATCAGAATCGGCTCATTTGAATTAAAATGGAACATGCGAAATATATATAGATTCTCCTTCAGTTGCCCGTGGGTTACGATATTTCTCCACTCAAGAGAGTTAAATTAATAATTTTAACCACAAGCCGTCAGGCGAGTGGTTAAAATTTGTAATTTAACTCTCGAGAGTGGAGAAATATCGTAACCCACATGGGCAACTGAAGGAGAATTTGTTTCTCCCATTATTTAACACGAACTTTATTTCAAAATTAAAAAATTGATGCTTTTGAAATTAATGCGGAGAAAGGCACGAGACATTTTAATCCTCAAGGGGATTACAGATTTTTCCACAACTGGTTCAGCGGGGTTAAAACGCCGTATTAATGGGAGAAATTGAATTCCGAAAGCCTGACACTCTTGGGTTAAGGAATAATTTCTCCATCGGTGCAAAACAGCAGAATCATGTACATTCTGAGTAACTAAGCATACTCTACCTAACGATGTTAAATAATCTATAGTTGAGCAGGAACTGCCTACCTATCCGGAGCACCTGAGTTCACCCCCGGTTTTTAGTGGGGTTTGTGTTACTCAATCCTTAGTTTTATGTGTATGTTTTGTAGATAGTTGTTTGTCTTTTGTACTTTTTCTTTTGGCCATTGTGTTGTCTGTTCTTCTTCGATATACGGATTCTGATTACCCATTTGCTATCTTCAAACTCTTCTTTCTACAAAGTATATAATGTAAAACAAACTGGTATCACTAACCTTATATAAATCACAACGTATTCCAATCTTATCATCCTGTCTGTCTGATGTTCTCTGCACGATTTGTAGTACAACAGGTACATTACCATCCTTATCTGCACCTGGACAATATAGTTATTATTATTATTATTATTATTATTACAAACATTAATACATGAAAATGGGCGATACACTAACATATAATGAAATCATGTCACGTCAGAGTAAATTTCCCCAACCGAACAATCAGTGATGACCCTATCAAATATTTACCTGTCGCAATTAGATTGAGTTTGAACCTAACACATGTGCTGTGTCGCTTTTCTTGTACACGATAAACAAGTACATTTGTGTTGTATATGTATTAAAAAAGGTCAATTTATTCAACATATCAGATATGATATACATGTATATATTTAACAGTCGGATTACAGAAAAGTTCACAAATAAATATCGTCATCCAAACATCACGGAGCTAATAGGATTCGAGATTAATTATTCATTCGTATGATGAATATTCATTCAAATGACCCACGTGTTATAGGAGTGTGATCAGTCGTGTGTTACGGTAGAAAACATCTTGATATGAGAAGGAGTTAACATTTTCATTTCAATTAAACGCAATCCCCTCCCAGTGAGCTTTAATGTTAGCGAAGCAGATTAGGGGATACATATAAACATCATTGAGCATGTGCAAGTCAAACAGATGACAAAATAGGAGACACCTCAGCCAGTCATATTCGCGATTGCTCTTCAGTTCTCTTTAATGACTTTTTTTCTTTTTTCACTTTCATTAAACCGTATATTTCTTAATTATTTCTATTGTTATTATATTCATGAAACAATTTGCAATTTTGATGTTAACTTACTATCATCTCCGACTGTGAAACAGTATTTAGGATTTTGCATTTTCTTCTGGAAACCTCCTGCTTTCCCACGTCTCCAATTGCCGAATATTGATGCCACATAATCTATAACAAATGGCATTGAACAAGTGAACATACTGATAAATATACACACACAATAAATTTACAAAACGAAATAGAAAAGCCAAATATATCACAATGCACTGTATATATTTGACTATGGTCATGTTATATTTGATGAAATCTCAGCAAGGACCCTCGTGGTCGTGCTCGTATGGTAGTTGAATTTACATCTACCTGTGTAATCAATGCCTATCACTTCTAACATTGTGATTTCGAACCCCGTACATGGCCAGGTGTACAACAATGTGATCAAGTTTGTCAGTGACTTGCAGCAGATCGGTGGTTTTCTCTGGGTATTCCAGTTCCCCCACCAATAAAACTGACCACCACGATATAACTGATATATTGTTGAAAGTGGCATTAAACACCATAACCACAAACTATGGACGATAACTCTAATATAGCGCCAAATCCGGTTCCCTGACACAAAAGTTCCGAATGTTACTGCAGTCATGATAAGGTAAGAGAATTTCATTTAACAGTCGAATAAAGTTAGTGCGGTTTTATACAAGCTGAAAAAAAATCACCGAAATTGTAAAATTGCTAGCAATTATTGGAAATGGTTTCAAGTCGAAGTGATCAATTCTCACTGACATCATATTTAATACAACATGTGGAAAAGTCGAGTGAAACAAATTTTATAGATTTGACAGAAATTAAGAGCAAATTTCAGTCTGATGTCTTGGTTGAAGTTCCAAGTTCTAGAACAATTGGAATTTTAATTACAAAATTATTCCATGATGTGAAAATAAAACCTGGTCGTTGCAAGGATAACTGGGCTATAAATAAATAAATAAATAAATAAATAAGTTTTATTTAAAGTCGAAACATGTATAACAAGCATAACTAAATCTACCCAGAGATATTATGGCCTTTCTTGGTGCAAAGGACCCTGTGACAATGCAGTTATTAATTTTAACAATCTGGCCTCATTTTTACCACCTGATTTTTTTTGTTACTTCAAATAACCAAAAAAAAAAACTATTATTGTGGGATATTTCACTGGTTATCTTGTAAATGGTAACATGGCTATGATTGAAATAAATAATTTTCAATGAAGGAATATGGACATTGAATTTCATGGGGGAAAATTGACTTAAAAAAATAGGTATTAGCACAATCTTTGACCACAGTCGCTTGTATATACAATATTTTTTTTATATTTTTTTTATTTAATCATTGAAATTCAAGCGACTGTGCTTTGACTTTCAAAGAAAAACTCTTGAATTAATAATAGATACTGTGAAAAGGCTTAGATACTGTGATAAATTGCACTTGTCCTATAACTTTTGAACTTATCATTGATATCTCGTCTATGATCAAAGTATTAGTGGACTGCACATTATTAAACCTTTCATCGGTTTTTATTAAATGAACTACATGTGTCTCTTCATTTAAGTATCGACCATCGCCAATTCCAGACCAATTATGTAACGTGGTACCCCCTAACTTGCCGTAATGTGTGGAAGCTATGCCAATTGAACACGCTATAGTAATAGTTTTTCCTTTTGAACGTAAATAATTCACGATTTGTTAAGAAAATGTTTTCCCACAACCGCCTTGCCCAATAACAACTAAATTGTGGCCATCCTTGGCCAAATCGAACGCAGTTTTCTGATCTTTATCAAGCATGTTTACCACAGGCACTTGTTTCTATCAATGGGGAACTCTTCCTCCCTCTTACTATTACAAGGGAGGAAGAGTTCCCCATTGATAGAAACAAGTGCCTGTGATGTTTACTCTTTGATGTTTTCCCGAACTTTATTCGACTGATAAATGATATTCTCTTACCTTATCGTGACTGCAGTAACATTCGGAACTTTTGTTTCAGGGAACCGGATTTGGCGCTATATTAGAGTTATCGTCCATAGTAGACTTCCGTTGATTAAAAATCCAAAACTGTAGATACGATGTAAAGTTCGTCCGATTTCGTGTTTCAGAGGAACATTTTCGTGAAAAATGCCGACCGTTTAAATAAAGGAATATTAGCGGAGACGGAGCATGCTCACCAACTCTAAGATAGATGCATTTTTATTGACTTATACATGGGATTCCCCGAGCAGGTAGAATAGTTTTCGTGAAAATTGTGTGGAAGTGAGATACCTTCTCTCTATATACATATCAGTCGACTGATGCAATCAGAAAACGGCATCTCTATATACATATCAGTCGACTTATGCAATCAGAAAACGACATATTATTGTTGTTTTACATATTTCTAAGCCATGGAATTGAAAAAAAAAAAAAAAAAAAAAAAAATTGAAAAAAGGGGGGTGCTGTGTCCTGTCCACAAGCACCTGTGATCTCAATGAAACAAATTCTGTTAGAAACCAATGACCTATAAGATAGTTTACCCTTCCTGTGCACGTTTTGAGTTCACCTCAGGTTTTAGTGGAGTTCGTGTTACTAAATCTTTAGTTTTAGGTGTAATGTGTTGTAGATCGTTGACCCATTGTGTTGTCTGTTCTTCTTCGATTTATGAATTCTGAGTACCCCCTTTGGCATCTTCAAACTCTTCAAAATCTTCTTGATATGATTTTTCAATTAATTTGGTTAATAGATGAAATATAATAAATAAAATAGTAGTTTGACATAAAGATATTTTGTACTTACGTAATGTGTCCGAAAAATAGTAGTTTGACATAAAGATATTTTGTACTTACGTAATGTGTCCGCATCGCCATCCCTGTCAACATCCGGTGTTAAATTACAAATTGTACACTGTTCGAAATATCGTAAAAAGTCACTCATTTCCATATAAAATTCCCCGTCGTCCTTATTCGGGTGAGGAATAGAACTACCAGCAGTTCGCATTTCTCTACTCCTAAAAGAATATATCGATGACAGTTTTTTATAAATTAGATATAAACACATTTATATTTAGATCTAATATCCTAGATAGTATGTAATATCTGGGATGATAAGTATATATATATTCCCCAAAAGCATGAAATACATATATATTGTATGATTGAATATCGCTGTAACAACCATAAATTAGGTTGTCTACAGAATTCACATCTGAGCACCCACTACTTCTGTTTTCTTCATAATACGGCAAGCCATTAGTTGAGGTTACTTTTTATTACTTTATAATGACAAAGAGTATTTCCAAAGTATATTACATGTTCCCTGTTCCTCTTCAATAAACAAATACCCATTACATCATATTACTACTAGATATACGTGCTAATCCACCCGCATTAGAAGACCATTCAGGAACACCGGTGTTCATCCCTAAGACCATTCAGGAACACCGGTGTTCATCACTAAGACCATTCAGGAACACCGGTGTTCATCCCTAAGACCATTCAGGAACACCGGTGTTCATCCCTAAGACCAGTCAGGAACACCGGTGTTCATCCCTAAGACCATTCAGGAATACCGGTGTTCATCCCTAAGACCATTCAGGAACACCGGTGTTCATCCCTAAGACCATTCAGGAACACCGGTGTTCATCCCTAAGACCATTCAGGAATACCGGTGTTCATCACTAAGACCATTCAGGAACACCGGTGTTCATCCCTACTATTTGTGAGCTTCTTTTGCTCAATCTAATATCTGTTTGTTTGTGTGTATTGTAGATCATTGTTTGTATGTTTGTTCACTTTTTCTTTGTCCATTGTAGTGTCTGTCATACTTATGATTATTTTTTTAGCATCTTCATGCTTTTTCCTAATATTGAATACTCCTTCGGTCGTACAACATGCATACTAATAACCATTATTCTAAATGTTTGATCATTCTTTCTGATGTATTGGGGATGCATGAACCAGGCATGTCTTTTCCTATCTATGGAATATTTGCGTTTTAAGATTTCAACTTCCACACTTATTCAATATTATAATAGACCTTGCAATAATAACAACCTACAACAATGGCACTAGCAAAACTCTACAAACTGTGATTTCTTTTACTACAATAAATTCAATCTGTAAATGTGAAATGCAGTCTTAAAGGCGATACTTTAGAAGTTTCATAAAATATATCTTACCCATCACTCCAAGCTCCAGTCCATTCTTTTTTACCCCATGGATTACGTAGTCGTACTAACAATGCCCCGCTTACCTAAAAGATTTAGAAATTAAACCCTTTCACTGTTTATAATATGTCCTAGCACAAAAATAAAATCATCTTTCACACTTTGGTGAACTTCTCAAATAGTAGAAATTGTCCTGATTTTCCTGCAAGAAACTGCTCTTACTATATAAATACAAATACCAAAAATATACATTGTGTTTACGTCGTGCGCCATAATTTAGGCATAAACGTTTTCATGACAAAACTTTCATTGGTGTTATAATGATATTAAGATGTGTATGTACATCTGATTGTTCATTGGTGTTATAATGATATTAAGTTGTGTATGTACATCTGATTGTTCATTGGTGTTATAATGATATTAAGATGTGTATGTACATCTGATTGGAGACGTTTACAGTACCATAAGTTTTAAAGAGCTTTTCCTTTATGTTGTTCCTTATTAATCATGAGCATGGCAACTCAATTCAGAAGTTCTATAATACTTTGGCATAAACTCGTTGTTCTGTCTTGTAAAATAAAACCAATTGAAACTGGGTAACAAACAAGTAATTACCAAATACAAAACTTTCTGTAAATCACTGCTATTATTTCATTTTACATCTCTCTCTCTCTTTAACTGGACTCACGGTGGTTTTTAGTTATATTTTGCATGTTTTTATGTTTATATTTTTATCTTAGATAAAGATAGTATTTGTGGTTTCATTTAATTGACCTAATTAGTTTTATTGTAGTGGTCCTCTACAACACGATGGTCGTTTTTATGTTGATATAGCATGTGATACCAGGGTGTCTGAGAAACCACAAACCTTTATGCTATATAGATTGCAATTGTCAACAACTTTAAAAAGAAAGAATTGTAGCAAGACAGATAAGAAGATGTGATGGTAATATGAAAGAATATCTAGGTAAACAGCCATAGAGGCCAGACATAAATTGTATCCAGTCATACATACCTCCCGTATTCCATTTATATAAATACTGGTAAGAAATAATATAATACCTGGTGTGTTCCATTCATAGAGTATGCATGTCCACCTACTAATCCATGTTGTCCATCACTTCTTTCCTTAAAAAGTACAACACAAAACAATTGTCAAATTTTTACATGTATTTACCTTTAACGGTGTCAAAGAGTTATTTTAGATCACAGGTTGAAATATTTAATTAGTATGTCATCAATTTGACATGCTGATATGACTTGAAATACTGAAAATAGCCATTAGAGTTTAGAAAGCATATATAACATGTATATTATTTATCTTATTAGAACCTTACATTTGTATCAACTGGTCTACATGTATGTCATCAACAGTTACTAATATCAATTCTTCCACATACTTACAGGACACACACAGCCAACCATTGTTGTTTCTGACTGGAAAGCGTTTCGAAGTCTTTTATGCAGTTGTGCACCTGACATTTTCATTTTTTCAAACTTGATGGATTCTCCAACACCAGCTGTTAGGTTCATAAATGCATCTGCTGTCTGACCTCCTGTAACTTCATCATAACTGCCATACATTCTACAATAATATATATACGATTAAACCAATGAAGGGCCCCTTGAATTTGTGTGAGATAGTGTCACTGTGGAATTCTTTATTAAAATTATTCAATAGTGTTTGCTTTTGTCATCGACGTTTGTAATAGAATGTTCCTTATAAAATACATTCTGTTTGTTGTCATGACAACGATCATATGACAGTTATATTAACATGTACCTGTGAACTAAAGTACTGAGTCAATATCCTACATGTATGTAATAAAATTATCAGTTCGACGTAGACCCATGTTGAGCTATACTCGATACAGCCATTCATGACTTATTGTAACTAGATTAAGACACAACGTGTGCCACTAGTGTAGCAGGAACTGCTTACCCTTCCGGAGCACCTGAGTTCACCCCTGATTTTTAGTGGGGTTCGTGTTACTCGATGTTTAGTTTTGTGTGTATGTTTTGTAGATCGTTGTTTGTACTTTTGTCCTTTTTCTTTTGGTCATTGTGTTGTCTATCCTTGTTCGAATTACGGACTCTGATTACCCCTTTGGTATCTTCAAACTCTTCTTTTAAGCAATATGATATTCTAATAAAACACTATAGAAGAAAAATGATATTTTAATTTAACACGTATTTTATCATTTAGTAGTTTATTTAACAATGTCTTACTTTGCAAATGCTTTCTCTAGAAGAGCGACCCACATTTCATTGTCATCAGTATTGGAATGGGCTCCATACAGCTGACCATGACCGGTAATAGGTAATTTATCGTCAATGTATATATCACTCCAATGTCCAAACCGCCAAAACCGGCAATGGAATACTCCATCATAATCTGGAGTGCCAACCTTATATCCACGTGCTGGTATAACCTATTAAAACGTGGGGGTAAATTTAATATGAAATTAACAGAATTACAAACAGAGTGGAGAAACACTTCTACAATCACTGTCGCTGTTAAGGTCACATAATAAAAACGTTATCAGCATCATTATAAAAACGTATTCAGCATAATTATAAAAACGTTATCAGCATAATTATAAAAACGTTATCAGCATCATTATAAAAACGTATTCAGCATAATTATAAAAACATATTCAGCATAATTATAAAAACGAATTCAGCATAATTATAAAAGGTTTTATGAGTAAACAAAACGGATAATGATGGTATAAACAAACACAGAGAGTACATATTAGGTAAGATATCAGATATCAGATTTATACGACACAACAGAGTACATATTAGGTAAGACATCAGATTTATAGACACAACAGAGTACATATTAGGTAAGACATCAGATTTATAGGAGTTGTTTAAGGATGCTCTACTCAAACTATTTATTAAATGTCTTAAGCATAAAAAGGCGTTGGAAGGGTTTGGTCTATTTTGTTTAACATCACTTTCAACAATATTTCTGTTATATCGTGGCGGTCATTTTTATTAGTAGAGGAAACCGGAGTACCCGGAAAAAACCACCGACCTGTTGCAAGTCACTGACAAACTTTATCACATAATGTTGTATCGAGTACACCTCGCCATGAGCGGGATTCGAACTCACAATGTTAATGGTGATATACACTGATTGCATAAGTATTTGTTAATCCAACTACCATACGATTACATCCACGACGACCCGGTTTTATGAGAAAATTAAACATATAATGGTGGTATCAACAAGCAAAGAAAGTAAATCAGTAGTAAGACATCAGATTTATAAGAAAGAAATAAAATTAAAACATTTATTACACACTATTTATATTTCAGTAATTGTCACATGTACAAGTCCAGTGAATGCTTTATTTTGTATAAAAGACATCCTATAAGGTTGTTTCCTGTTCTGTAATTTTGTTCTGCATGTTTTTAAAGGAAAAGAAATACATCAAAGGTATAAACAAAAAGATGATTAAACTGCCTTTTGTGGCATATGTTTAATTTCACTCCACAAGTCCATCATTGGTACAACATTGAATCTTCCTTTCACAATACTGCTTCATGTCAAATACAATGCCATTTCAATTCTTGGTTTGAAGAGGCAGGTTTTTTTTAATTTGGCCTACTGCAGCCTATTTTAATCTTTAGACCGAGAAGCCATGACCTGGTAACTAAATTTGTGCGAACATGAAGCTTCATATCACAATGATGATTCAATCAAATCATGTGTTTAAGATTTGCCATTCTAGTCTGTTTAACAGGGACCCCAGTTTCCCCCATTACAGCCCATGTTAATCGTCGAACCACAGGGATTTGGTTCCTTAGACGCATCTGAAAATATCTGAAATCAGTTAAATAACTGACAAAAATCATCCCCGGATATCATAATGATTATGTACAACAACATTTCTAGTGCTGTTTCTGGAGAAGAAAAATATTGATTACTAAATGTCCCTTTTTAGGCCGCCTACTAGCCCCTTCCCTTAGAAGGCAAATTCATTTGTACACATCCGTAACTCCCTTTCCTAAGTACCATCCCTTTCATGTTTGATTCCATTTGGTTAGGCATTTTTTCAGGAGAGGATAAAAATGTAATAAAGAAGATATTTTAACTTTCAACCAACCAGAGTCTATTATCTGGCCTTGTATCCACATCAAAAATCAATATAGAAAAGGACCATCCAATGAAAATTTCTGTTTATTGTAATTGCTATTTGCTATTCGGTTTTTAAGAATGTTATAGTGTTACGTGCGACAACTCTGTTCCATCTTGAATGTAAGGTTCAACAAAATACAAATTTGGCAGAAAACTATCTATGAAACTTTCCCATTATATGTAAATGAATTCTACTATGTGGTTCCAGAGAAAGGGATATATCAGCCAATCAGAACACGTTACTAATCATAGCATACATCACACGACAACTCAGTATAGCCTAAGGACCACATAATGACCATTTCAATCATTTTGGTTCTAATTGTTAGAGTGGTTTCTGAGAGGCAGAATGAAATGTGGAAAGATTCCACTGAAGCCGATGACGACAACGGACATCAAGTGATTACAATAGCTCACAAAAGGCTTTTAGCAAATGGAGCTATAAAATATATGTAAAACATAATTAAAATTCACATACCCTATTCAACAGCCTTGGTTTGTCAGCAATATTTGCACACATAGACAAAAACCAACAAGTTCCAACTTGACCTTGTCCAATGTCAAATCGTGTTGTTCCATCCGTGAACAGAGCCGGATTTTCGCATATTTCCTAAAAGAAATAAATAAGATTATTCATGCAAAAATATATGTGCAATACACATTTTTACAATTTGTGCTGTAATAAAATATATGTGTTGTTAAATAGTTACATTCTGGATTGAAGAAGAACACACAACACAATGGCCAAAAACAAAAGTACAAAAGGACAAACAACGATCAACAAAACATGCCTATAGATCGAGTAACACGAATCCCACTAAAAACCAGGGTTGAACTCAGGTGCTCCGGAAGGATAGGAAGTTCCTGCTTCACTAGTGACACCCGTCGCGGAAACGGAAACAAACAATAATAAACAATCCAGAGACACAGACAACATTGGGCACAACACAACGGAAACAAACAATAATAAACAATCCAGGGACACAGGCAACATTGGGCACAACACAACGGAAACAAACAATAATAAACAATCCAGAGACACAGGCAAAATTGGGCACAACACAACGGAAACAAACAATAATAAACAATCCAGAGACACAGGCAACATTGGGCACAACACAACGGAAACAAACAATAATAAACAATCCAGAGACGCAGGCAACATTGGGCACAACACAACGGAAACAAACAATAATAAACAATCAAGAGACACAGGCAACATTGGGCACAACACAACGGAAACAAACAATAATAAACAATCCAGAGACACAGGCAACATTGGGCACAACACAACGGAAACAAACAATA
>MJUT01032407.1:295632-305632 GCA_002080005.1 Gigantidas platifrons
GCACAACACAACGGAAACAAACAATAATAAACAATCCAGAGACACAGGCAACATTGGACACAACACAACGGAAACAAACACAATAATAAACCCGGGATGAACTCAAAACGAACAATGACTTCTTATAATCATGTCGGCTATACACTGAATGCATCATGTCCATTGTATAACGATTGTAACATCTCCAAATGTCTTTTGGCTTCATGTTTAACTACGCAAATTGTTAGTCCTTGACAAAGTAGGGCACCCCGATTTTTGCTTTGCTTAAATACGCATGAATAAACGACTTGTACCTGTTTGATTTGAAACATATTTAGATATACCTATTAAAGCCAAGCTGTTGGTGGAAGAGCTGCGAACTCATCCGAGGATGGCCAACTTACAAATATTTCGGGTTTAAATCAAGTCCCGTCTGGATGCCTAGATATACAGCCACCAAGTACCAAATGACAACCCACATAAGAGAAACGAGCAGAACATAAATATGGACAATAACAAAGTAGGCTCAGTGAATATTTGTTATTAACTGGCTGCCACCTAAGAAAGGAGAATATATTACAAAACTCGTAATTGATATGTTTATATGTACATGTAAGTATACAAGTATAATACCAAAAATCTGTTGGATGCGTTCAAACTAGACGGTCACTGACTCGGAACACTGGTTTATTATTGTACTCAATACCAGAAGTACTCAATGTATTTTAGAATGAGTATAAATAGCAACAATTCAACATGTTTAACAGTCATATCAATTTTGATCTATAGTATATCACGAAGGTATACTAAGTATGCCTATTTATAATATACAATACATATGATATACAATTACAATTTAATGGTAATGTAAAACATTAGTTTCCAGTCTTCTCTTCTAAACAATAGTTAACTAAGTTATAAAAACAAAAACAAAAAATATATCATACTGTCGGAACAGATCTAAGATCCAATAGAAAATTGTAAAAATAAACAAAATCCCCTTTTATACATATATATATGACAGCTCACTTTCCTCGCTTGGTACAGGCACTTCACTAAAATGTGACGGGGTTAAACTAGTGTTAACCTACTTTCATTGTAAAATAGAAATATGTCGTTTATACTGTAAATGAAACTGATGACTTACTCATTTGTTCCATCATCCATGCTAATATCAGATCATTTTCACTGATTTCTGTAATTTTACTCACAGTGATTGATGATTTAGCTTGAATTGGTTTATGGTCTTTAATGCCACTTTCAACTATATTTCAGTTATATCGTGGTGGTCAGTTATATCGTGGTGGTCAGTTATATCGTGGTGGTCAGTTATATCGTGGTGGTCAGTTTTATTGGTGGAGGAACCCGGAGTACCCTGAGAAAACCACCGACCTGTCGCAAATCACTGACAATATTTATCACATAATGTTATAATGAGTACACCTCGCCATGAACTTACAACTTCAATGGTGATGACACTGATTGCATGTAGGTGGTTGAAAATTCAACTGCATGTACCACACGATCACGACGGCACCTATAGTGACTGAGGTAGGATTTGATTATTATTGTATGAAGTGTGTTCAGCGCCATTATCAACAATAGATCAGTGATATTGTTGCAGTCATGTTAACTGGTGGAGGAAATCTGGACATCCCCAAGAGAAAGTACAATATTCATCACATATGCCACGAGTGGTTACCAGCATACAAACGTTATTGGTTTTATCAACATTAAATATGATTTTAACCTTTAACCCCTCAGTCGTGCTACGTGGCATTAAAGATTATGCATGCGTTTTTGAAGCTACGCTATTTGCAAAATATTTTTTTGTATTTTTGCCGTTACATTATCAGGAATGACAAAACCATCAGAAGAAAACTCCTGTAAAACACAACATATTCTCTCACAATTACGGTCACGGACACCGGGAGAGGAGTTCACATATGATACATGACCATGGAGAGGAAGTCACATGTGACACATGACCATGGAGAGGAAGTCACATGTGACACGTGACCATGGAGAGGAAGTCACATGTGACACGTGGCCATGGAGAGGAAGTCACATGTGACACATGACCATGGAGAGGAAGTCACATGTGACACATGACCATGGAGAGGAAGTCACATGTGACACATGGCCATGGAGGGGAAGTCACATGTGACACATGACCATGGAGAGGAGGTCACATGTGACAGGTGGCCATGGAGAGGAAGTCACATGTGACACGTGACCATGGAGAGGAAGTCACATGTGACACGTGACCATGGAGAGGAAGTCACATGTCACCTTGTTATTGCTGCCTGGGATTTTCCTTCCCCATTATGTCGAGTAGCCATGATACAGTAGAAAGTGACGACAAAGACAATAACTCTAACACCCTTTTAAAACTTACACCAGGCCTCTTCCATCCCAATCCTCTAACTCGTGGAACAGCAATATCAACGGTAAAGGCATGGTCCGTATAGAGCCCATTATCATTAGGAGAAGGTCTGTCAGGGTTTGAGAAGCTCTCTCCTTTCGTTCGAAAATCGACGAATCGTTCATACGTTCCAACGTCTGTTGGTATATACTCTGACCGGCCAAAGTCTGGGGGGCCTGGAGTATCCGTATTATCTGTATTATTAAAGTCAATATTCTCTTTAGGACGTGGCGGGGCTTGATCCCGTCTCACCTCTCCCTCCTGAAATAAAAGTAAGTTGTTAATATAGATTTGTTTTTCTACATCTTTTCCGCCTTTTATTATTCAAAATGGCAACTAAATTTAACAACCTAGCAATATTACAATTTTACAACAAAAAATACTTGTTTAAAAAAACAACATTTTAATGTAAATTTACAATTTTTTTCAAACTAAAGAGCTGATACGTAATAATGCATATTTCATGGTCTCGTATTAGTACGGCTTAAAAACAAGCACTAATATCGTCATTAGACAATATGAGGGAGACAAAAATTCAAAATTTAAAACGGCAAAATCTGATATGATTAGCAATGTAACTATCAATTACTGATATCACTCTCGACGATACGTATATCTACTATTTATATAGAATGAAAGTGAGTTTGATGTGCAAGTTGTTTTTAATTATTTAAGCTGTAACTACAAAGAAAAAACATATATATATATACTTATATCTATTCTTCTGTTCACGTGCAATGCATATCAATAACCCTTGACCCCGTGTGATAAAACAAAAACCATGAATTTCGATTGTCAAACTATTTATGTTGGAAACATAAAGTAATACACAATATGAATTAAGGGAGGTTTTTTTTACAAAGGAAAACAATGTAATATTTCAAATTAAAATTCTTCGAAAATAAAATACGAAATACAAAAATATGTAAGTATATGTGTTCACTTGCGCTGGCAATTATATTACTTTAACAAATCACCTTCAGGTACGAACGAGGGCACTCCTAAATCAGTGGGTTAAAGGGTTCTTCAAGGTGAAAACAGTTTTATAATAGAATAAAATGATCAGACAATGGCCAGTCTGCGACATGAGTTTATACAAAACAAGTAAGGATTAAGCTTTCCATTAAGATGGACATGGGGTCGGAAAGGGGGTAGCTACCGGTATTGAATAACACATGAATAATAAAGCACAGATATCAGTCAGTAGAATGGTTACAGTTTTAAAGCATTAAACTATTATGTATGTATTCTTTTTTTTTTTCTTTCTTTTTTTTTTGCAATAAAATTGCATTAGATTTTCTGTGAAAGTTGCTTTAAACTTTCCAAATACATGTTTCTCTGTAAGAATTACAGTTATTTAGTAGCATAGGAGAATTATCTGTATCAGATATTTCGTCTGTCCAATGGGTTTGTTTAATATATTTATATTTCCTATATACAACTTTGCTATGCTCATTTCTATTAAATAAAAACATATTTTATCAAAACATTAACTTGTTCAAATATATGTACATTTCAATAGCCATAGTCGATTTATGTTTCAATCATAGTCGACGTATACTTTAGCCATAGGTGATTTATACTTCAAAATTTATGTTTCAGCCATGATTAACTTATGCTTTAGCCATAGTCGACTTATGCTTGAGTAATTGTTGACTTATACTTTTTCCATGGTTGATTTATACTTCAATCATCGTCGACTTATGCTTCAGTGATAGTCGACTTTTCCCCTGCAGATTTCATCTTTGGTGCTGTGGCCGTTTTTGAGCGCCATCCTTTTTGTCATAGGCACTTGTTATATCGATCAGGGAGTGTCTCTACTGTTAATTTTTTACATTGTTTTATAATTTTATAAAACACTCCCTGTTCATTGTATATATGTTCTTTTATGTTTTGAAAGAATTACGTCGTTTAATAAATGACATTAAACTGGATACTGTGTTAACTATCAATAAGCCCTTGACAAAAACTAGCCGAGTTGTGGCCAGGGGAAAGGTTTGAAGATTTCCATTCTGTGCAATTTGTATACCCTTAGTCTGGATGGAACATAAATGCTTTAGCCATAGGTGATTTATACTTCAATATTTATGCTTCAGCCATGATTAATTTATGCTTTAGCCATAGTAGACTTATGCTTTAGTCATATGCTTTATCCATACTCGATATATGCTACAGCCATGATTGATTTATGCTTCAATAGTAGTCAACTTATGTTTCAGCAATGATTAATTTATGCTTTAGTTATGGTCGATTTATGCTTCAGTTATAGTCGATTTATGCTTAAGCTATAGTCCATTTATGCTTCAATATTAGTCTTACCTAAATATATTTCTAAATGACTTTGCTATCGGTTTATTTGCATGACAAACAAAATATACTTTGCATGTTTAAAATAAATCTAATATTAGATCCCCATCATAAATATACAACCACTCAAAATCTCGAACAGTACACCCTTTGAAAGACAAATATATACATGTTACATGTATTAAAATAGTTATAAATAAAACCAACACACAACTATATAATATTGAAATAATATTTTCTTGCTTGTTAATGGGGAAACGTCGGACCTTACGAAATAATATCACATATTTCCTGAATAAAATACATTAGTTAAAGGTATAAGGGGGTTAAGTCTTGTTAGAGATTGGAAATAATGTCTATAATTCTCGGTTGCAGTTGAAAAATAAAGGTTTAAGTTACCCTTTGTGGAACATTTTAATATTTCAAATACATTTATTTATTTTACTCTTTTTTTTTTTAGAAAATAATTTATTAAGAATATATCTCTATTTAAAATAAAACGACGATCCCTTAACTATATTGTAACAATACAACAGTTGTGTATTATTTTATTCATTTTATTTAGTTAAATCAGTAAACGTTATTCAAGCATGCACAAAAAGGAGAATTAATTATTAATGTGTAAACCGTCAATGTTTCTATAACAATATTAGTGTAATAAATAGAATAGACAGAGCAACCCAAGTGAAGCATAAAATTAATAATAAAACAAAAAGATTCGAAAACATGGACATCCATACCGGAAGTGATATCATTTGCATACTTCCTGTTAGTTTGCATAACCATTACCAAGTGCAACCATGAATGAACGTCATTTTGAATAAACAATCTACAAGCGGAAGTACAAAGACCCCCCTCATCACAAACAATTGGCAATATAGGGCGATGCGAAAATCATTGATATGTGGAACGCGTAAAGAACATTACAATCTCTAAATAGGGACATACACGTGTACATGCATATAATATTACAACATTAACTATCCAAGAAAATAAAACGGAAGTGAGATCAAATGAATCAAAATTCACGAATGACATGCTTCATGTTATCCCCCCCCCCCTCCCCATAATGCTTATTTATGTACTTAAAGTTACCATTGCGCTTTAGTAAAGCAAAATTGTGGTAGAGAGTAACTAAAGACAAATAAAAGTTTTGTCAGTGATAGATGACCCTATGATAAAGATGCCTCATCCAATCAGACACGAACAGATAGATACAAAATAAGCAGTAAAACAATGATGCAGGTGAACTATACTGTAGATTAACATAAAGCACAAGAGATGTTAGTTGACACACATCAAACGAAGGATTACCATGCCATCTACAGGTATCGGTGGTGGTGGTATTGGCTGTTTGTCCTCTTGAGGTGGTGCTGACGACGAAGGTCTTGGTTCTTTGTCCTCTTCTTTTAGTGGCGATGGTGGCGGTGTTGCTTGTTTATCTTCTTCAGTTGTTTGTGTTAACTGTTTTTCTTCTTCTTGTGGTGGTGGTGGTGGTGGTGGTGTGGGTTGTTTGTCTTCTATTGGTGGAGGGCATGGTGGGGGCGGAGGTTGTTTGTCTTCTATTGGTGGAGGGCATGGTGAAGGTATAAGTTGTTTGTCCTCTTGTGGTGTTGGTGTTGGCTGTTTTTCCTCCTCTTGTTGCGGTATTGGTGTTGTTTGCTTGTCTTCTATTGGTAGTGGGCATGGTGGTGGTGGGGTTGGTTGTCTGTCCTCTTGTGGTGTTGGTGTTGGCTGTTTTTCTTCCTCTTGTTGTGGTATTGGTGTTGTTTGCTTGTCTTCTATTGGTAGTGGGCATGGTGGTGGTGGGGTTGGTTGTCTGTCCTCTTGTTGTGGTATTGGTGTTGGTTGTTTCTCTTCCTTTATTTGTGGTGGTGGTGGTGGTGGGGTAGGTTGTTTATCTGGTTGTTTGTCTTCTGTTTTTTCCTCTTGTGGTGGTATGGGTTGAATCAAGACTTGGTTCTTGTTTTCGTCAGGAGGTGCTGTGTTTTTTTCTTCTTTTTGTTGTTTTTTATCGCATTCAGTTACCGTAGGAGGTGGAATAAGTAGTTGTTGGTCATCTTTCTTTTTATGTTTCTTCTCTTTCTCGTCGTCACTGCTAGAAGATGAAGATGAAGATGATGATTTCCTTCTTTTGTTGTGGTTGTTACCATATAGTTGTGTGTCAGTTGGTGTTTTAGGTTTCCTACTTACATGTCTGTTTCCATGGTGACCAAGAGAAACATATTCTGTCCCCGTGTCTGACGATGGTGCACACCCCATGTCTAACTATTTTCCTGAAAATATAAATCAAACATTATTTTAATTATTCGATATTAACTCCGTACGTTATTATGCATCACGAGGCAGAGGTAGAATCACATATCGTTGTTTTGTCTTTCAAAGACAATTATCAATATATTATTTAAACTAATGGCGGACACTAGTCGTAGAATAAACTCCATGTGCATTTTATCTTTCAGTGTATCTGGTTTTCATGTTTTTGACATTGCAAATTTCTCTCTAATAGTGCATGACCGCATCATTTCACTAATAGGGGAGGGTTGCACCCATAAAACTATTTAAGCCCGCCACTTTTTTATTGAACTGCCTGTACTAAGCCAGGAAAGTGGGCGATCATGTATTTTCCTCTTTCTACAATTTTAATATTGGATTTTGAAATTATTCCGCGACAGTGTGGTACTTATTGTTTTTTCATTTCAATATTATAATTTATTTAATTATTTTTTTATTGAAAAGATATTTTCACTTTAATGGCATGGCATTCATTTAAGACGTACCCTATTTCTATGTAAATTAAGATCATTTAAACTATTAACAGAATATTTACAACGAGAATGATATTGATATTTATAGTTCTGATGCACTTATTATGATAATATGTTAAATAGCTACGATGGAAATGTACCAGAATGTTAGGTTCATTATCTACATACTGTCAAATTGATATTTGCAATTAAGAATTGAATGGATTCTTTTGTAGTTTTATTGGCGTGTAAAAACGTTGACCGAAGTATATTTTTGATTAAGTGCGATAAATATTTTTTTTAATGTACTGCTGTCAACGCTTTTCGACGCTTTTACAACAGGATATATCAGCAACAATTCCATTCAATACTCATAATTATATTTTTACATTATTAAATACACTTAATATTATTATTATTATTATTATTATTATTTGTTTTAAGATTCCACATTTTCAGCTGTTGTTATCGTGTGTAGTTGTCCGTTTTCATGACGTTCGAAAATAGTTTTCGGAACTGTGCGTGGTTGAATGGTTGTGCACTTCATTCTTCATTGACAAATGAAGTGTCATGTCAACCGTTTGTCCAATCACGTGAGGTTTTCTAAGTGAAACGGACATAATGTAATGATTGTTCTCTACACTTCAAATATGTCTCATCTTAGTGGTGTAAATTTCAATTAAATATGCTTTTTATAATGATTTATTTATTTATTTTTGAAAGTTACAGTTCCTACAGGGGGTAGAGACCTATTTTCGTTCAACGTGTTTGCTCTTTTTATTTAACGTGTTTTCATGTTTTATGTCCGTTATTCACCGCACACAGACAAATATACTCCGTACAAGGATAAAATTTATTTTTCGTTGATCGTGAAATTGAGTTTTATTTCACATTCTTCCGTGCCCATACCCCCTCATTGCCACCCTCTTCCTATATTTAAATCTGCCTCAGACATAGGTAACGTTGGTAGCTTTTGGTTCTCCTATTTATGTCCCTTTGATAACTTGATCTCTAAGACTTTTATAACTATGTAGCTTTTCAATCTTTTGATTATGATAATACCTAATGAAAGTTATACCAGACACGCGTCGTGTGCGCACTAAATTTGATATAGATCTACCTTTTATTACAAATCAATAATTGTGTGATGAATCTGAAGGTACGATCTATAAATATTGAGATGGTGATATATGTTTTAACTAGACCAACAGCACGCTTCCAAGCAGCAATTTTAAATCCATTTTGAAAAACCAGAGAGACCTGGAATCAACATCATTCATGGTATATGATCAGTATAAAACCCTTTTTTTAATCGGTACCATTTAGTTCCAAATAAGGGTTGTGCATGCTTAAGTATTCGATAGATGAAGATTACGAAGTTGTCATCAAAACCTTTCAAAATATAGTTTTATTTTATTTGACATGACAAAATACCAAATGGTTATTCATGCATTTTTCCTCGGAGAATGGATCTGTTGTTCACAAAGTGTCCTTGGTACGCTTGTCATAAAGGAAGTCATTGGCGCTTAACAATTCCGTTATTATATTGTCTTAAATGTGGAACCATCGAAGCAGAAATTAACAGATTTTAATCGGATTATCACCTATGTATATATTTTTTAAAGAAATCAATACAGGTGGGATTTATTTCTAATCACGATCGAAGTCCACAATAATTTGACTCTACAATATGATTTATCTTAGAAATTAGTTCCGTTTGCATTCAGACTCTCAACTGCTCTACAAATAAAAGAGATAATAAAATGGAAAAAAAAACGAAAAAAAAAAAAAAAACAACAACAACAACAAAAACAATACCCGGCTGTCGACACAATTCCAAACTACCCCACTGTCGGAACATGTTCCAATATTAAATATAAGAAGAGTTTGGAGATACCAAAGGGGCAATCAGAAACCGTATAACGAAGAAGAACAAACAAAATAATGGCCAAAGGAAAAAAGTATAAAAGGACAAACAACGATCGACAAAACATACATATAAAACTAAAGATCGAGTAACACGAATCCCACTAAAAAATTGGGGGTGAACTCAGATGCTCCGGAAGGGTAAGCAGTTCCTGCTCCACTAGTGGCACCTGTCGTGTTAATCTAGTTTCAAACCCGGTAATAAGTCGTAAATGAGGAAAGGACCGGGGAGTGTTTACGACAAGTGTAACATATCCGTGGTCATTTGTGACATAAATATTCCATAACGGTCAACCAAGTCATGGTGGCGACCGTAAAATTTTCGAAGTGATGACTTCAACTTTACCAAAAGGAACCCTTGGTTCAGTAGCTTCCTTGTTAGCAGCAACCCCCTATCAAGGAATCCTGATAGGAACCACAATCTCTGGAATGTCGTATCATCTGAGAGATATATACTCCATATGCAGGTGCTGTTGGAATGTTGCTACATATAAATGGAAAGTTCACAATTGGAAAATTGAAATCATCTCTTTTGTCGTAAAGTTTCGTTCTTAACCGACCCTCACTGTCGATTACGAGGTATAAAAATCGTAGGAAGAGGAAAAATTAAATCGAT